>PVJL010003655.1:0-142417 GCA_004026885.1 Lyroderma lyra
GGGGGGCGTACAGACAGCCCGGGGGGCGTACAGACAGCCCGGGGGGCGCCCGGGAGCGACCAGGCCCCGTGTTTACAACAGGAGCTTCGGCTCCGGCAGAGATGAAGTGGACGGACGACGTGGGTGAGGACACGCCAGGAGCGCACACGTGTCGCTGATCCATGTGTTCTCCCCTGAGTCGGTGGCTCTGTGTGGAAAATGACCTTCTGTGACACCGCTGATCGTAATTACAGACCCGCACGGAACCCGAAGCAGTGAAACGGCCGCCTCTGCGCTCGGGGCGTCATGCGACTTGGCTGAGTGCGGGTCGGCCCAGCAGGCGGGTCGGGCGGCACCGAGCGCCCCGGGCCCCTCCGCCGGGTGGGCTCCGGGGGCCATGCCTCTGACGGTGGGGACCCAGGCCGGCTGGGGTGGTCCAGGGCGACGGAACCCAGCCTGCGGGGGTCTCCAGGTTTCAGAGAAGAGCGCGTGCGAGACGCCCCACCCCCGAAATCCCGTCCGGAGGAGCAGGAACACGGAGACCCTATTGTTTACTTGGAGGTTCGGAAAGAAATAGGTCAGCGATGTGTTTCCATAGTGACTCCGGGAAGCAAGACAAACTGACACCAATGCTGATTTATTCTCCTTTTCGAGCCCTTTCTAAAGGTCACTTTAATCTGAGTTGGCCCCTGAATATAAACAAGGAGGCCAAGTTATCCTTCTCAGTAATGATCTCTTGCAGCTTGCAAGTGAGACTTTTTTCCAAAATAATAAAATTAATCCAGATTCATGGCGAAGCCCTCTGTGGGCTTCAATGCGGCCTGCGTTTTACACACAGGAACGGCGTTCTGGGCATCTCCCACGTGATTCTAGTTCTTCAAGTCACATCTGTGTTTGCTTTACCCCAAACTGCAGGGCATTTACTCGCCAGTGAGCTCTGCAGCCACGGCACCGGAGTCCCGGTTAGGAAGGGGGCACCCGCGCAGGCACTCCGGGGTGACCGGTGGGATTAGGACGTGAGACCTCAGGACGAGCCCGGGCGCGGGGTGTGGCCTGCAGGAGCCCCAACCCTCTGGCCTTCTGCCCACCAGGACCATCGTGGCCCGACAGCCCCTCTGGTCACAGGTGGCCAGGGTCAGCGGGCACGCATGGCTCCGGCTTCCCCGCCGAGGGGACACAGAGACACAGCTGCTGGCCCACGCCGCCCGCGAATGTGGGTCGGAGGGATCTGGTTACGTGGAGTTGGTTTTTCCCGTTGGCCCATTTCCTCCACCCTGCGGTGGTCTTGCAAACACAGAGCAAGTGGGTCACAGCTCCAACCGCGGGACGTGGAGACCCACCTCGTCACAGGGTGGGTGGCCGGGGCGGCGTGAGGCGTGTGAGCATGTGCTGGCGTGTGTGCACGGGAGGGTGCCTGTGCCCGCGGGCTCTGCAGAGGCACGCAGGGAGGGAAGCAGCCCACCCATGGCCCGAGGGGGGCCTCTCCGTTCACAGGTAACCCTTGGCTACCTGGGTCTTGACTTCCCCAGTGAGGAGCCAGGTAACCCCCCACCCTGTCAGCCCTTCAGTCCTGCTTGAATTTAATAGAGTCCCAGGCGGGACAGTGGGAGAGAAAGGAGGAAAAGGCTTCATGAGGGACATGAGGGGGTGGAGCTGAACCTTTTGGCTAAAATTAGGTGAGAAGATTAGCAGGGATCAGTGTAGAAGTAAGGCGCTTAGGCGTTTGGCCCCGCTCCTCTGCTGGGTCAAGGGTGCTGACACACGGATGCGTGTCAGGTAAACGTGTTTTTCCTGCAGGTAGGCAGCTATTTTCTCCTAACAGAGCAGACAAACGTCAATCCCTGAGCTAGCTGAGAGGGGAAAGCAGTCATGGGACCTCACTTTGCAAAGAGCTCTGACGTCCTGCACACAGAGCCAATCTGTTTTCAGGACTGAGTCACCGGCACAGGGCCTGCCCCCTGCCCCCTCCTGTGTGCTCTGGCGCCAGAGGGAAGAGTGTGTCCTCACCACGTGGTCACTCTCTGAGGACAGCTTCTGCCCACCTGTATCCTGGAATCTAGAAAAGGTGGTAAGCCAGTGCAGGTCCTCTCTTTTCTCAAATTGTTGATTCTGAAAAATGAAACCAATTGCAACCCCGTAAAGCCAGAGATGATCTCTTTTATCAGCTCGCTTTCTCGGCAGATCTGCCCGGTTAGCAGTCTACGTAAATGAAATACAAATCACTAGGAACCCAGAGCACTAGACACGTCCGACGAGGCAGAACTAAAACGGGGAGTGACAAGGGAACAGCTATTTGTTGGTTTTCATGGTGTTTCTAAGCTTTTAAATAAGAGTATCTCTGTTAAAAAGGGTAAACTACCTTAAAAGAATACACACACAGAGGGGGAAGAGAGAAAGAGAAGGCAATTTTTGAGAATTTGAATTTATAAATCGATGAAAATCTACTCTTCCTGTTTACAAAAGCATCTTCTTTTCTCATGAGAAAACTTAGATTTGTTTCTATAGATTTCTTTCATGTCTGCTCGTTTTATTTCAAGTTGGTTCTGGAATTTTGGAATTTTTAATGGTACCTGCCTACACGAAGGTGCAAAGAAGCATGATAACACCACTGAGCCGCCTCTCAGCCTCCGGGGAGAGGCGATCCCGTCCCTCTGCCCTCCCCCAACACAAGTCACTGCGCCCCAGAACTTAGCGCTCGTTGCCTGCGGGTACGTATGTATGTCTTTGTGTCTTTACCGCATACTCATGTGCCCTAAAACAGTAAATAGTATTTTTGTGGATTGAAAAAACCTGGAGAATTGAAATCATACGTTGATTTCCCTGGCATTTTCCCTCCACGTTTTCCTGCACTTTCCGTCCACGGAACGTGCTGCCACGGCCCGTTCACTTCTCCGCTGCATCGTGGGCCACCAGGAGATAAGCGCCACAACCTTCCACGTCTCTCCCGATCAGCTCAGTCTTCAAACAGAGCACCTGAAGTATTATTCTATTGAAACCTCTGTTTTTAAACCTGCTTTTGCTTCCGATTTCCCTCTTCCTCAGAGGTACCTTTTCCAGTGATTTCCCCTCAAATATTCTAAATCAACTGAAAAACAAAAATGATTTTTTTTCTGACTAGAAAACTAATTCAAACCCATTTTAAGTAAAATCCAAAAGTATAGTTTTCCACTCAAGCAAAAACCACTGTGAATATCTTAGTGTGTTTGCTTCCAGCAATTTTCCTGCACCCATATAATACTTTTCATTTGCACAAACCTAATGGTATCAAAAGAAGCGATTTCTCTCGCCATTAAAAATCTTTGAAAATAAAAAGTTTAATGACTGAAGGGCATTTCTGCCTCTGTAGCAATGGCTAGGGAGTTAGGTGGCTCCAATATTTTACTCTATTTTCATGTAACAAATGTTCAGTGAATACCTGATACAGGCTGTGTGCCCTCATTAGGTATAGAAAATGCAACAGTAACAGAGATGAAATTGTATCCTGCACAGAACCTTTAATAAAAAGCACACAAACAATGATACATTGGCATTTGGCATTGCAGTACATAGCACAGGAATAAGAACCAATTTGGTCACAGGAGGAGAACGCAGTCACAGGGTAGGGACGGCACCCATTCGGAGAGGCATTCCAGCTGGAGTCCAGTAGAAACAGAGGTGGCTATCAAAAATAATTAGGGGTCAACTTGAAAAGAAGGAATGAAAACAAAGGAAGAAACCAGAAGACAAGGAAATAAATACACAGGTGCATATGTATCTGTGTTTGGTGTAATGCTGAAACAAAACAAATAGTAAAGAGTAAAGATATTTGACTCCTAAAAGTTTAAACTTTTATATGCCAGAAAAACACATAAGTAAAATCTAAAAGTCAAATAAGATAAACTATGTCAGTGCTAATGTTAAATTCTAAGAATTCTTTACAAAATAAAAATGACAAACATCCTAATACAAACACAGGAGAATAACATAAACAATACATATTATCGAAGAAGAAAAACGTCAAAAAACACATGAGCGATTCTGAATGCTCTGCGTATTAAAAGGACGAGACGGTAGCGATGTGCAAACCCGGTCTCCAGTGAAAGTAACGAGGGTTCCTGGAAGACGGGGCAAACGTTAGCAAAACAAAGAAATGTAGGTGGTCTCAAGTAAGAAGGGGGGAGAAACGTATTTTTAAAAATAACATCCAGAAGCGTACACAAGTAAGTAGCACACGGGTGACACTTACTCGCGGACTGCTCGAGCTGAGCTAGATTACGAAGTTAAACAACAGACTAGGTAGGGCGCGGGCCATATTCTGGAGCTGCGGGGGTCTCCTGGAATGGAGGCCGATTCCATCCTGGAGGGTGGACCCCAGCAGCCTCACCAGGAATGAGCAGGAGCAGAGCTGAACCCCACCCTGTGCAGGGTGCTGTGGGGCTCACCGTGTGCCTGGATCAGCTGACTTTTTCTACAGCAATGCAAAAAGTTCTATTTCCTTAAGAGCGCAGCAATGATAAAAGAGGGCCAACTTCGGATAAATTTGTCACTTATTCCAAAGGCTTTCAATAATTGCAACTTAAAATAGGGGAAACTGAAGGTTGTAACGTACGTTCCCGCTTCTACGGGGAGAGCAGGGGCTGGCCTTCCTCACAAGGAGCCCCTGTGACGCACACACGCAGACCTGTGCGCCCCGGGCGTCATTCCAGGGCCATGACAACCATCTGGGCCCAGGAGCAGTGAGGTGGATTTACTCGGTGCTAACGTGATTAGGTGTGGCACACGGGGCACACTCTGCACACGCGCTATCTAGAGTATTAACAGTACAGATCATCCGAAACGGGTCTGAGGGGCAACAGACTCAGGCTGTCACCTAGAGCCCCGCGGAGCAGGATGGCGTGGGAAGCACAGCCCGTCCCACTGCAGCCCGCCAGCCCGGGAACCACTCTCCGGGGCCATTCAATGAAGCTCCACGCAGTCCCTAAGTGCCTTTCCGTCTTGAACATTCCAGAGCTCTCATTCAGGATGTGCAGTCATCCGAAGCTCTCCAAATCCCCCGAGTGTGGCGGCCACATTTCCAGACTCAGGGTCAGGTGTGCGGTGTGACGAGCACCTGTGGGCCGCTCACAGACACACTTGTAGACCCAGAGGAAGGGAGTCGAAGTGCTGATGTTTCCCTTGTAATTCAACTGCTTATGGAGGTAACAAAACAGGGTATTGTACAGCGGGGCACCCCAGACGGTCTGGGCTGTGGGCCAGGTGGGTGAGGACAGCATGGATACCAGGAGAGTCAGGGACAGCCGTGGTGTCTGGAGCCTTCATTCCTTTTCTATCGCCACCTTCAGCTCTTTCCTCATTTGCTGTCACACAGACCAGCACCCCAACATGGTGAGCTGTGGAACCTGCACTTTCAGACCAAGTCCCCCCCAGCAACAACTTCTGTTTCTTTTACTTTTCCCAATCTTCCCTTGCCATGGTGGACTGAGGGTCAACTAGGAAGTGATTAGAATAATTTATACTAAGTCGTGAACACTCCATGGTCAATCCATCCTGTGAGCCTTCTCCAAGGCAACTCCATATTCAAAAAGAGAAGCCGGTGAATCCAGAGGGGATGTGAAGGCCAGAGCTACATTTAAAGAATTAGATCATGTAGGCCTGACTACGGGCAAGCTGGTGGCCCACACCTCCCTTTCCTCTGCATGGAGATGGTACTGCTAATACTACACACCTCTGACTTCCAAGTTTTGATAGTTCACTTCCATCAGATTGTTAATAAAAAGGAACACCAACCCAAACAATTTATTGATGTCACACGTACACGCACAATTATTACACTAATATGCTTTGTTTACTACAAACATACACATTTTAAAGGGTGTGATAAAAATAAACCATGTTTTTAAACTATTTAATCTTAACTTTAAAGTATCTTTTGCTAGCTCCAACTTGTGTTTGAGTGCGAGTAGTAAGAATGAAATGCATCTCTCGTGAAGACGACATACACACACCACGTGCTGTAAAAAAGCCAGTACATGTGCCGGCCTCTCTCTCCAGGGCTAGCTGTCCCCACCGGACAGGCACACGGAGGGAGGGGAAGGAGCTCAGTCTGTACAGTGTTAGTAAAGATTGATTTTCTTATTTGATTAAGAAAAGAGATGGGTGAAGAACTTCCAGTGACTTCTTCCTGTACCCTTGTTAATAATCTGGAGGGCACAGTCACTGATCTGTTTGCCATATTTAAAACGAGAACGGGCTCAGCTCCAGGTTTTGTGGAAGTCCGTATTGTTACACTTTCCGAGGAGAGGAAACTCTTTAAGAATACGAAGACAAAAAGCAGCAAAGCAAAACAAAAACTTCACTCCTGCAACTTTTACAAACTCTGTGACCCTGGGAACACCTGACTTGAGGCCCTCCGCAGGCTGGGTGAGAGGGACCCCTGCAGGGTTTCCTGCCTGGAGCCTGGTTTTGAGAAGGTCTGAGGAAGCTGTTCCTGCTCCTCCGCCAAAGTCGCTTAGTGGCCTGGAATTTCTATTTCCTGCCCCAGTTGGGTCCTCTTCAGCCTGCCTTCCCACTTAGAAAGCCCTGCCTTCTGTGCTAAATTGTCTAATGCACAGTCCGTGTGGCCCAGTGAACTCAGAGGCCTGGCGCTGATAAGAACAGAGCGCAAATGTTTAGATAACATCTCAGCCATCCAGCCTGGCGGCCTGGTTTTCTGAGCTGCGGTTTCAGGACAGCAGTGCTCCGGGCTGGGGGAGGATGTAAAGAACAGTCTGGACTTACTAAAGTAAGTCACGCTGTCAGCTCCTGCCCATTAAGGGGGCCCCTTTCCCCTACTCCTGCCTTGCAGGCAAGAAATTTGAGATGAAACTGGTCTTGCAGAAATCTCTGCTGTCTCCCTTTTAAGGCATTGTTTTCAATGTAAGATGGCAAAGGGAAATCCAAGGCAAGGCCGTGCCTAACAGGCGCTTATGGCCCTGAGAACCCCGAAACGCAGGAGGGGTGGGGCCATGTACTCAAAGCAAGGGCTAGTGAAGGGTTAAAGTGTGGACTTACATGTGGCAGCAAGTTGGACTGCCCAAGAGAGATTTAATGTGTTAGAAAGGACAAGCCCATTCAGTCCCCTCTACTCCTTACTTCACCTGCGTACAGCACACAGGCGTTCCTGGCTCCAGATCCTTCTTTCCTTCTGCGCCTGCCAGCCAGTCCTCCATGCTCTGTTCTCCGAGTGCTGGAGGCAGGACGAGGGAGACAGCTGCAGCCCAGAGGAGACACGGGCCCGTCGCGCTCCGCTTGGGAAAGTGGCCTGTGACACCGAGCCGGGGGCCTGCTCAGGACCATCGGCACAAGTCGGCGCTCCGAGTGTCGGGAGAGGCGCCAGCTTCCGGGAAACGGCCCGAGAACCAGCTTTCGAGTCGCCCTGGACGGACTGGGCCTCGGTGTCCCGCGTCTGGACCGCTCGGGTCACCCGGAGCCCTCGCAGGGCGCGCGGGGCGGTGGGAGCCTGGCCGATTCCCCGCCCCCCGCCCCTCCCGGAACCCTCACTCCTGCTCCCCCTTCCTCCGGGGGGCCGAGCAGCGTCGTGGGCGCGCTTCCACCCCCGGACGTTGGCACCAGCCCGCGGGCGGGCTCCGGGCTGCCCCTGCGCCCTCCCCACGGGGCCGGAGCGCTCAGACAGGCTCTTTCGGGCCGCGGCGCTGCCTGAGCCTGGGCTTCCTTGGCCGCTGTGCCTGCCGCTCAGTGGTCGCCCGGGGCCCCTCCGCGCGCAGTCTCCGTGTTCAGCGCAGGTCTTGCACGAGGCGCCCTGCAGGTGTATGGCCTCCTCCGTTCCACAGAGCCTGCTGGGCAGCACCGTCCTATTTACCGGACTCCATTCGGGGTTGCGTGGGACAACCTGTGCAAAAAGTCTTTGAAACAAAGACAAGCGACCCTCAGTTCTGTCAGTGGGAGCGAGGCAAGCGCCATGTTTACGCACAGCGCTCAGGGCCGCCACGTGATGGCCTACCCCGCTCCGTACCACGTGACTAGTTGAGGTGTGGCCAGGTGACTGGCTGGTTCCCGTCACGTGACCGTTTACATCCTCCAATCACCCAGCTGCGAAGGGAGGCTGGCGCGCAGGCGGTGAGCCGCAGCAGACATGCGCATGGCCGCCGTGTCCGCTGAGCGCTTGTGAGGCGATGCGAGCGCAGGCGGCGATGCGAGCCCAGGCGGCAACCCGGCCGAAGGAACCCTGTCCGCGTGGTTCGGGAAGCGGTGCGGCTCCCGGGCCCCGCGCTCTCCGCCGGACCAGGCGGCCGAGGCCTGCGTCTTCTCCCCAGACAGGTAGGAGCCGATCAGAGCCGGCCATGGCGGGGAAGTAGCCGGGTTCCTGGGTAGACCCAGCCCACAGCGCGGGCGAACGGGCCGAGGGGAACGGGAGTTTCGGAGAAACCTCCTGCGTTAAGAGAAGCCAGTGTGTGTGGAGAATTCGTCCAGGGAACGTGGACGTTCGCCTGTGACTCGGTTCAACGTAAATCGTCGCTCTGGAGGAGACGGCACCTCGCGCCCCTGAGGCCATCGCTGGTGGTCATGAGAGCGCGGTTCCGTTACGTGGCGCTTCTGCGGGCGACAGCGGGCAGCGCACTGCGTGGTCCGGGCAGAGCCCGGAGAGGTGCGGGGGCCGTGCGGGGTGGGCGCTGCAGCACAGCGGGCCCTGCGCGGCCCTGCGGGTCGTCGGAGCCTCCCAGAGCTCTGCGCCTGGTCTGCAGCGCAGGTTGCAGCTGACGGGCCATGTGATCTCCAGTCACCACCGCCGCTGCCTCGTGCGCTTGGGTGAAGTCTGTAGCTCGAGGACCCGTCCTGGCCCAGGGGCCGGTGACTGATGCGCCACTGCCACCTGGTGGCCACACATCTGAAGTACAACTCGGGTGGTTTCCATGTTTTTTGTTTTTATTGTTTTTTGTTTTTTAATGAAGGAAGGAAATCTCCTCTAAAAATTGGAATATGTGAGCCTGCAGTTACTGAGCTTCAAAGCCCATGGCGGGGAAGCGGAAGCAGTGAGTGTCCAGGCAAGATGGGGCGGGGGAACAGTTTCCAGGGCTTTGGGAGACGTCATTTCCCACATCAGGTATCCCAGGAATGAAGGAACCACAGCGTATTGCATGATGAGATACCAGTTATTCGTCTTCCCTTGCACTCGAGAAGGTCCATTTTACTCTTTGCCTCCATTCAAGTGTCACGTTGCTGTCAGTGAGCCTGTTTATTGCGTCTACACTGAAATGCAGATGACACTGGCCTGATCCCACACTTCTACCCTGGAACTCTGGCCTTTGTCCTGCACAGTCTTCAGGGAACCAGACTCTGATCAGGAAGAACTCAGTAAAGGATATAAGACTTCCTGCCGCTTTGGAAAATAACAGTCCTCCGCGCATTGTCATCTGTGCTCCAGAAAACCAGGTTAGGTTTCACGAAGCCGAACAGTAGACAGTATCTCTGCGTGAGCATCTCCTTGCTCTTCAGAGCCCTGTGCTCCCCAATTTATACTTGATTCAGCCTTCTCAAGGCCTTTGGCCTTACCCTTTGTGAAGCCAGTTTAGGGCACCAGAAGGGCCAAGGTGACGAAAGAAGGGGAGTTTGTGGCTAGTGCGCTGTGCTTTACCAGAATGCCTTTGTCTAGTGCTGTGAACCAAGACAAAATTCATTCATGGCCCACGTTAGACAGCAAGTCGATGGCAAGGACAAAACGTGAGCCTCGCAGACTCCCATCGAGCGTGTCCGCAGCCTGTTTAGATGCTGGACTGCGGGATGCCTGACTTCTTCCCTGCTCCCTGCTCCCTCTCAGCAGTTTCCAATAAACTTCCCTGGGGAAATGGAATGTTCTACTATATCTCAGGAACGAAGGGTGAGGAAGGCTCTCCAATGCGATTGCGTTAAGTTTATGTCCTTTCCATATTGTGTGTGAACAAGGTCAGTGCGGAAGGAGGAGATGTAAGCCAAGTGGCAGGACTAAAGGATTTTCGGCCTGTGGATTCAGGAAGCAGATGTCATAATTTTTAGAGCTCCTCTGACAGACACATCACAGCTTCCTCTTCTAACTGCCGAGTGCCTTGAACCTCCAGACTGTGGGCCCCCAAACTCACATGCAAATGGTCCTGCACAGCAGCAGTGAGTCACTGCTGGAACAAAGCTGGGAAGTGAGTGACCCATAAATAAAGAACAAGTAGCAAGTTTAGGCCGTTCAGGTCCACTGTCCATCCACACATAGGTATGGCCCTGCACATTTGAGGCAGGTGGCTATGCTTTCTGGTCATAGTGACTAGGGCAGAAAGGGGGACCCAATAGGACAGGACTACCTAGTACAGTGTTCTGCCTTTGGTCCGGATGCTTCCTCGTGCAGATGGCCCTGACAGTAGGTCACTGGGGGTGGTTGTGATATGGTCAGGTAGCTGGGCAGCAGCCTTGGAGAGAGCTGAAGATGGCCGTGTGGCAGGCGCTTGGTCACTTTTGATGGTGGTCGAACTCTGTGAGAATAGCCCTCCCAAGTCTGCCTCTTTTGGCTCTGGGAGTGTGTGTGAGCCACTGTCTGAGGACTTACCACAGGCTTTTCTGGGGTTCCCATTGGATGGGGACAGGTATATGGAGGAGAACCTCAGAAGTAAGGTTCAGAGGCCTGCCAATTTTTTTTTCTGAAAAGGGCCAGATGATAAATATTTTAGGCTTTGTGAACTGTACAGCCTGTTTTGACTATTCAACGCCCACACCCCCCAGCACAGAAATTGATATACACAGAGCTTGCATGAGTGGGCCTGGCTGCATTCCATTAAAACTTTATTTACAAAAATGAGTGGTGGGTAGGATTTGGCCCTCAGGCGTAGTTTGCTGATGCCTGGGTTGGGGGAAGGAGCAGAGAGGGGTATTGTTACAAGACCCAGAATCCAATTCGTGTTCTGCCATGCATCAGCCTTAGGCAGATTGTTCCTGAGCCTGTTTCATCATTAGTAAAAAGGGTTTAATACCATCTGCTTCTTAGAGATGTGCTCGTGTACACAGAACTCGCACACCACATGGTACAGTAAACATAAGACTGGCCATCTAGTGCCCCCCGTCCTTGGGATGGATCAGCGCAGGTGGCCCTGATGCCCTGTTGCCCTTAGAGTCTGTGATGGTCGTCTTTTGCCTCGTTTGTTGGACTGACTTAGAGTGAGTGAAGTGTCTTTTGTTTCATTGATGTTCTAAAAGTAGGCCTTTCTAAACTCACTGACATGTTATTTCAGACTGCCTAGCAGCACACAGGGCTGTGTGGAGTCCCCTGGCAATTTCATCATACCAGAACATTGCCTACCCTAAAAATTTAAAATTATAACAGAATCCAAAACAGATGTACTGAATCTGAGGAGGGCTGGAGCACGCCTAATTTGTTCTATGGGAATGTCTTTTAGAAGCACATTTTTGGGCAGAAATTTGTGATAAGAGCCAGGCAATAAAAGATCCCAGCATGTTCTAAACACTGCTATTTTGGCAGCTTGTATCAAAAAGAATTTGGAAGGCATAGATAACTACAATAGAACTGACTAAATTTACGGTTCAACCTTTCACTAAAATAGCTGCATTAGGAACACATCACTGATCAGAGAAATGAGAATATGGATGGAAAAGAATTAGATTGTATTCAGATAGATGGAATTCTTAACTATGACACTGATCAGCACTTAGTTGTTTAGAATATGAATGGGGCTAAGTTGCTGCTTGAGTCTCTGTCAGGGCAAGTTAATAATATGGGATGAGAAGGAATGGTATTAAGCATGTTAACTCAAATACTGCAAAGCTCAGGAAGTAGAGATGGGACAATTAAGAACGTGATTTATAAATATTTATAAACTAGAATAAGAAGACAGTAATGCCATTTTCATATCAAAACCTGTGTCTTTGCCAAGTGAAAAAGCTTTCACAGGGATAATTAAAGCTGTGTGGAACTGAATTCTTAGGTCTTATGAAAGTTGCAAATAGTTAGGAAAAAGAAGAATGAGGTTTTTTAAAATGTGGCTGAAAAAAAACAAAAGCTTTGCCCCTCAGATAAGGAAGAAGACAGGGATGCCTGCCTTCACCTCTGCTATTCAGTATTGTACTGAAAGTTCTAGCCAGAACATTTAGGCAAGAAAAAATAAATAAAAGATCCAAATTGGAAAGGAAGAATTAAAACTATTTCTACTGCAGAGTACATGATCTTATATGTAAAATTTTAAAGAATCTACAAAAATGAGCTAATAAATTCAGCAAAGTTGCAGGTATAAGATCACATGCAAAAACTAGTTGTATTTATATTAATATATGCCACTAGTGGACAACTTGAAAAGAAAATTAAGAAAACAGTTCCATTTACAATGGCATCAAATTCAATACTTAATGTGACAGACTTGTATACCGAAAACTACAAAACATTGCTGGAAGAAATTTAAGAAGACCTAAATACATGGGAAGACATTGCATATTCATGGAATGAAAGACTTAATAATGTTAAGATCATAAAGTGATCCGCACATTCAAATGCAATTTCTAAAAAATTTCCAACAACATTATAAGGGACTCTGAATAGGCAAACAATCCTTAAAAAGAAAAATAAAGTTGGAGGACTTATACGTCCTGATTCTACAACTTACTACAAAGCTGCAGTAATCAAAACTGTGGTACTCCCATAAATATTGACATGTACGGGGTCTGACTGTTAAGTTCGCAAACTTGCCACTGTGCACTTAGGTTGGCAGCACTGTACAAACAACTTAGTAAAGTTTCACAACCTTGATAATATCTGTGTCTCACAGCTGTATTTGTGTCAACGTGTGGCTTCACTGAGTGGCATTCATTATTGTTGTTGCATGTTTTTGTGTGCCGTCACAAGAATGCTGGAGCTTCAATTAGAGCAATGAATTAGAGAAGTGAAATCAGGGACATGCTAGTCCAAATTTATGGGGAAAATGCCATGAAGAAAACGGCAGTGTACAAATGGATTAAACATTTTTCTGAGGGGAGAGAAAGTATCACTGATGAAGAGAAAGCAGGGCAGCCAGTAACGAGCAGAACTGATGAAAACATTGCAAAAATTCATCGAACTGTGCTTCAGAATCATCGGCTAACTGTAAGAAGCATCATAGACCAAGTAAACATCAATAGAGAAACAGGAAAAATCTTAACTGAAAAATCTTGGCATGAAAAGTTTGCGTGCAAAAATGGTCCCAAAGGAGCTCACTGATAAGCAAAAGCAAGGGAGAGTCAAAGTTTGTAAAGACCTTGTGGAGAGGCAAGACAATGTTTTGGGCTGTGTTATTACTGGTGATGAAACATGGGAGTACCAGTACAGCCCTGAAACAAAGCATCAGTGCACAATGGAAGGCACCCAATTCTCCATGACCGAAAAAGTTCCATCAGTCCTAATCAAGAGTCAAAACGATGTTGCTGACCTTTGTTGATATCAGAAGGATTGCTCATTATGAATTTGTACCAAATGGGCAGTCAACCAGGTTTATTATTTGAAAGTGTTGAAAAGGCTATGTGAAAAAGTTAGATGAAAACAACCTGAACTTTTTGCGAACAACTCATGGCTCTTGTGTCACAGCAGTGTACCAGCTCCCAGGGTACTGTCTGTGAGGGAGTTTGTAGCCAGTAAACAAATAACTATATTGGAACACCCTCCCTACTTATCTGTCTGGCCCCCAATGACTTTTTTTTTACCCAAAAGTAAAGGAAATATTGGAAGGAAGACATTTTGATGGTATTCATGACATCAAGGGTAATATGATGATAGCTCTGATGGCCATTCCAGAAAAAGTTCTAAAATGACTTTGAAGAGTGAACTAGGCACTGACACCAATGTGTAGCTTCCCAAGGGGAGTACTTTGAAGGTGAGCATAGTGATACTTAGCAGTGAGATATGTAGCACTTTTTCTAGGATAAGTTTGCAAACTTAATTGTCAGAACTCATAGATCAAAAGAACGGGCTTGAAATTTCAGAAATAAACCCATGTCTCTGACCAAATGATTTTCACCACGGTGCAAAGGTCATTCAGTGGAGGGAGAATGATCTAATGGGTCTGAGACAACTGGTTATCCACCAGAGAAATGAATGAATCTGCAAAAGAATGAATTTGGACCCCTACCTCACACTACACACAAATATTAATGCCAAATGAATCAATGTTCTAAATTTGAGATTTAAACTCTAAAACTCTTAAAAGGAAATATAGGTGTAACTCTTTATGATTTGGCAATAAATTCTTAGATATGACACCAAAAACATGAGAAATAACAACACATAGGAAAATTGAACTTAATCAGAATTAAAAGTTGTACAATACAAAACACATTACCAAGAAAGAAAAATGAAAACCTACATAATGGGAGAAAGTATTTGCAAATCATATGTATTATAAGGGGTTAGTATCTAGAATATATGAAGAACTCTCATAGCCCAACAACAAGACCACCTAATTTACAGATGGTAAAAGGACATAGACATTTTTTCAAAGAAAATATACAAATGTCCAACAGGCATATGAAAAAATGTTCAAAATCATTAGTCATTAGGAAAATGAAAGTCAAAAGCACAAAAATGAAGTGAGGTACACTTCATACTCACTATGATAGCTATAATTTAAAAGAAAAATGTTGGTGAGGATGTACAGAAATTGGAACCCATGTACATTACTGATGAGAATATAAAATAGTGCAGCCCCTATGGAAAGCAGTATAGCAGATCCATAGAATGACTGTGTGATCCAGCAAGTCCACTTCTGGGTGTACAGTCAGATACCACATAATGAAATTTCAGTCCATGACAGGCCAGATGCACAATAGTAGTATACAGTCTAGGTTTGTACCATCTAGGTTTGTGTAAGTGCGCTCTGTGATGTTCACACAACAAGGAAATTGCCTCATGATGTATTTCTCAGAATGTGACCCTGTCATTAGAAGGCACATGACTGTCTTCACAAAATAATTGAAAATAGGGACTCAAACTGAAAATAGTCCAGATGTCCATTGATGGATGAATAGATAAAAATATGGTATATCCACACAATGGAATATTATTCATCCTTAAAAGGAATGAAATTCTGACTCCTGCTGTGTGACATGGGTAAACCTTGAAGACTTTGCTAAGGGAAAGCAGCCAGAACAGAAAGACAAGTCTTCTATGATTCTGCTTGTATGAGTAGTCAGGTTCACAGAGAGTGCAAAGGTGTTTATGGGAGCTGGGGGTGGGACAGTGTGGGAACGGCGTTTCCACTGGGGAGGATGAATATCTGGAGATGGGTAGTGGTACTGGCTGCATGACTGAGCGGTTCACTTAAAAATGGTTAACATAGTAAATTTTATGTATATCTTACCACAGTAAAAAAAAAGTGTTTTTCACACAGAGTTAAACAGAATTACACTCCTAAGTATATACCCAAATGAATTGAACATAGGAACTCAAATGCATGCCTGTTCATGTTCATAGCCTACTAGTGACAATAGTCAGATGGGAGGAACAACTCCCATATCTATAAACTGATGAATGGATAAACAGATTGTTATAGACACACAATAGAACCCCCAAAACAAGGTGCTGGCAGGCTCTGCTCCCTCCTGAGGTTTCCTGGAAAGACCTTTCCAGGTTGTGGTGGTGGCAGTCCTTGGTGTTCCTTGGCTTGTGGCTGCATCACTGCAATGTCTGCCTCCCTCTTCTTCCTGTGAACCTGTGTCTTCACATGGACTTCTCTGTGTCTGTGCCCAAGGTCCCTTCTGAAAAGGAGACCAGTCTTTGGTTTCAGGGCCCACCCTAATCCAGTGGGAGAGATGCGATTTCCAAGTGAAGTCGCATGCTGAGGTTCTGGGTGGTGTGAATTCGAGGAGACGCTGTTCAACCTGGCACACAGTGCTCCCAAGCAGAGTGAGGGAGCCCCTTTTTGTAAGTCACCTCAGTGCAAGAAGTGCAGAGGTGGAAAGGACTCTGCCTCCTGCCCTTGGCTGAGGTGCAGAACCGTTTTTGGTGCTAAATGCCATTATGTACACAATTGGCAGGAGCTTGTGAGATACCATTTTGCTCAGGATGTGGGAGCCAAGGGCAGAAAATGCAGTCCTTGGGCTCAGTGAGCGTTTAGCATTTCCCGTAAAGAACTTCATTCCACTGGTAAGCTTAAAACTAGCCACAGTGAGGGGCATTCTTTGACAATTCTTCCAATTACTGACATTTGTGGTTAGTCACAGAAGAACGCAAAAGAGTGCCCTAAGTTCATCATGTTTTAAGTTTCCATTCATGCCTTTGGAATTATTAAAGTACATTCCTTGGGAAATACCGGGCCTGAGAGTGAAAGTCTGAAGCACAGCAAATTTCTTATCGGTCCTCTTGTCTCAAAGAGTGTTTGGAGGAGATAATGGGGGAGGCAGTGTTTCTCAGTACAGTACACTATCTTGAGAAGTCATGCCCCTTTCTTTTATTCAAATAGGGAAGATAAGGTTACAAACCTGAGGTCATATTAAGGAAAAATACTGCCCGGAGGATTCCAGGGTATTGGCCCGTTGTTGTGGTGACACCCCACATTCTTGCAAAGAAGCAGGAGGGAAATACATGTGCATAGAGACTCTTACAGTTCTTAAGCTTCTTATTCTCAGCTCCCTATTAGATTGAATAACCAGGAAACAAGTTAATGCTAGTTGTATCTTTGATTAAACCTGACGTCTTGTAGATTGTTCATAGCCCTTGGTCATTCAGAAGTCTGTTCATGTAAATTAATGAAGTTGCTATCAATGATGTTCATGTAGATTTTCTCCTTCTCACTTTCTATCTCCCTTCCCATCATCCTCTCTTTCCCACCCCCACCCTCCTAGATCTGTGGGACACAGCTAGTCCCAAGTAAATAAAGGCTGGGGAGGGTCACCTAGCCCAGTACTTCTCAAAAGTTAGTATGCCCACAGTGACCCATGAATCTTGTGAAAATGCAGATCTTATGTCCGTGGGCCTAAGACTCTGCATTTTCTACAAGCTACTGGTGTGTGGACCACACAGAGCAAAGACAGATGTTCCTGGGTGAGGTCCCAGCACCTTCTGACGTTCCCTTCAATGTGGAGAAGGCACAGAAGAGGTGGCAGGCAAGGGAGGAGGATCCAGTCCCAAATGGGGAGGCGTGTGAGGAGGAAAGAGATGGCATTTGGAGGGTGCTGACCTGAGAGCACAGCTCTTAATGAAGCTGAGGAGGGAGCATCCTGGCTGGGTTCGTCTCTCTCCAGAGTGAGAACGCAGCAACATATGACTGGCTGAGGAGGTAGAATGGACAGTCACAAGATAAGGCCTTCAGAGATCTCTGGATGGGGGACCGCAGTGTCCCTGATTGCTCTCTCATGCGTAGCCATGGGTGGCCTCCACATACCTAAGTTCTGTGGCAGGGTTTCTAACCATTCCCTGATCCCTCCTGACGGGAACGTCTATTAGAAGAGTGGCACTTCTGAGACCAACAGACATCCAAATGAACTGCCTGCCAGGTATTTTAAAGAGTCTCTTGAGAAATTAAAGAGACATTCTGTTCATTAGGATCAAGAGTTTCTCTGTTTGAGTGCAGACCACCCACCATGATTCATGCTACTGTGACTTAGGGAAAAAAGAAGATTGAAAAAGCCAGTTCACTGTTGCCAATGAGGGTGTGTGCAGTGAACTGTACAGCATGAGTGTCAGAACCTCAGTGTGAGTCATCAGAGTCAACTCCTGGAGTTTCTTCTTGCTACTTAAACTGTGTTCTCAAAAGCCCACTCCTCTGAGGCACTGGGTCCAAACGCTGGCTCAAGTGACAGAGCAATACTTAACCATTGGAAACATGAAGTAATCCATTCAGAGGGTTGCTCTCTGTCACTACAATGGAGTGTTTTTTATAGTTGCACCCTTTTCCTAGAAGCTTCTGTAGTGTGAGCTATGGCACTTGTGCTGTCAGCGGTATTTTTACATATTCTGTTTTCTGAGTTGGACTCTTATCTGCATCTCAGAAGACAAGCCAGATCCTAATTCTCATACTGAATGGGGAGCAAATACTTCTCCCATACTGCCCCACGTGAAACCTGGTGGGGACTTTGGGCTGCAGCATTCATTCACATTTCCATTAGTTATCTGTTTGTTTGTTTATATTATTTGCTGTAGTAAAACATATTTATACATACAATTTACCATGTTAAGCATTTTCAAGTGTTCAGTTCAGTGGCATTCACTCACATTGATACATAACCATCACTACCATCCATCTCCAGAACTTTCTCATCCCAAACTGAAACTCTTGATTAGCTTGTTTTATGTATTATTTATTTTGTTCCATGTTGTCTTGCCAAATAGATTGTAAATCTCTTGAAAATACTACGAAGTATTCACAGGTCCTAGCACATGTCCTATATATACTAGGGCCTCAGTAAATATTGGGTGACTGTAGTATGGCATCTTTGTGGGAATATGCTTAGTTCTCAGTAACCTCTCCTTTTCAGAGGACAACCTCCTCATTCACAGAGTCTCTGTTTATTAAAATCAACCACAACTCTCAGGCTATAGCCAGTTGGACCAGGGGTTGGCCCCTGACCCAAGAGGGACCAATTAAAGTCTTCCTTGAAGGTTTGATTTAGGACAGAAAGGCTCAAATTAGTTCTGGCATGTGATTTGGAATGTCATGTTTGAACTGAAAAGCTATGGAGTCCCTAAAAGAGCAGACGTATGGGAATCTGAAATGAGAAAGAGAGAATGTGTGTGAGTGTGAGAATGTGTTAGAAAATGTGTGAGTGTGTGTGTAAAAGGATTCATGTGTGACAGTCTGTGAGATGGTGTGGACATTGGGGTGTGTAAGTGAGTGACGGTATGTGTGAAAGTATGTGAGTGTACATTTGTGAGAACGTGTGTGAGGAAGTGAGAATGCATGTGTGGCATAGATGTGTGTGAGAAATGTGTGTAAGTGATCTTACATGTGAGTGTGTGAGAATGTGTGTGTGTAAGTATGGAAGGGTGTGGAGTGTATTTGAGAGTGTTGTGAGGATGTGACAATTGTGTGAGAGAACGTATGTGAGCGTGTGTATGTGAGAGAGAGAGTGTGTGTATGAGGGTATGAGTATGAAAGAGAATGTGTGAGTGTGTGGGAGAGTGTGTACGTGTGAGGGGAGAGGGGCAGTGAATGAGTGCACAATTTCTGTCTGTCTGTCTTCCGAGGCCTAACTCAGGTTTCCTTAGTTCTGTGGAGTAACATGCAGCCTAATAGTGCGTCCCCCTTTCACTGACGGGAGAGTCTTATTTAATGCAACTTGATGGGTAATGATCTCTGCATTTGGGACCAATCTGGCAACGTGCTGCATGTGGCAAAATTCATGGCTTAAGTTGCTAGTGGCAGGAGGAATTAACTGCACGAAATGAGCCCCTAACTGGAAGCTCTGGAATGTTGTACCTGCAGAAGCAGAGGCCTCTCCCAGCACCTCTCTGCTCCCAGGTCACCTTCACATGGTCCCCATGCCCACTGTCCTTTGGCAGAGGGCAAGGGACAGTGGCAAACATGCCTGGTCAGCACCTAGCACAGTGTGACTTGCATGGAGGCACACTGACAAGATTGCATGTGCCTCAGAGCCCAGGGTCTCATACAGGGAAGTCCTTCCAGAAGTGCTTGTCAGTTGGCTGAGCCATAATTTTTCTGCCTTATCTTCTCCATGGAGGGGCGTGCCTGTCCTTTGGGACCAGCAGCTCCGAATCTCATGGCTTACCACAGTCAAGTTTACTTTCCACTCACATCACAGCGCAGATCAGGCCAGGCAGCTTGCACCAAGCAGTGACGCAGGGCAAGGCCCCTTAATGGTGCCGACACTCTCAGCATGTGGCCTCTAGGGGGCTGGGAAGGAAAGGACAGAAGATGCCTGGCACAGAGTGTTATGTGCCCAGCCTTGGAATGGCATGCATTGCCTCCATTCCTGTGCTGTGGCTCCAACCAACTGCAAGGGGGCAGTTTAGCATTTATGCAGGAGGAAGATAGGGTATGTTTGGGAATACAAAGCACACTGCTCACCACACTCGTCAGGAAGGTGCTGTCTAGCCTTTTGCCCTCGAAGGAATACATAGACATACTTTGACCCTTTAGATGTGGCTGTCAACTGTAGGGACTGGGTTCAGGAGGTGACTCAAGTCAACATCTAGGGGTCTAGTACTACAGCCAGGCTTACACATCCACAGAAGTCAACAATACGAATGACTTCAGTTGTATTCGCTTGGGGCAGCTCGTAGTGTTACTCTTCCGCTTTGCCTGTTGTGGTGAGTCGGAGTGCCGGGGTAGGTCTGCTGTTCATCTAGACCATTGACTCTTCCTAACTGGCTGAATGAGTGGCACTTTCCAGCAGCGTATTCTAACACGTCTTACAAGGCTGATTGGGAGGCGTGTAGTAACAGAGCAGAACCTGAGCAACGTCATGTACCACATACGTCATGTAAACAGTGTACCAGTGCATGCAACTGATTGCTTTGAGCACACCATACACTGCACCGGTATAAGTTGTATTACACACACACACACACACACACACACACACAGTTGGGTGTGTAGTTGCTGGTGCACACACATTGCGGGAATGAGGATGGGAGTTCCTATAAACATGCCTGTTTCCAGGTTAATTCTTTACCTTCTTCCAGAGGTAGGTGGTGCTTCCCGGTCCTAAGGATTCCACACATCAGCTGGTTTTGTTTTGACTGCTCACAAGCAAACTTAGCTTAGCTTTTTCCACTTTCTAAGTCAAGGACCACCCATCCATCTACTTTCCATTGCCCCAAATTGCATTGTCAATTTATTGTTTTGATTTTCTTTGTTCCTATGAGTTTGTAACATTTTTTCCCCTTTATGGTCATTTGGTAGGATTTCAGGAGGATGCCAAAGTATCATGTGTGTTCAGTCTCCTAGTTTAACCAAAATCCTCCTGGGAAGTTTAAAAATATTTACAAAGATCGTGGGGAGAATGAGGTCAGGGGAAGGGAAATTTTAAAAAGAAAAGAAAACAAAATGGGGAAGAAGAGAGAGTGGAGGCCAGGAAGTAAAACATTTAAATTTTGGATTGTTTTCTCTAAACACAGAGCAATGAAATGTTAAAACCTCTTTTACTTTAGCCTTCATTATCTCAACATGAAAAAAACAAAAGCCAGTAAGAAATAAAATAATAAATAGCATTGAGAGGTACATTTTACCTTAGAGACAGGAGTTGAAATATAGAGAGGTTTCTCTAATTCACTTTCGTTTGCACTCAACAAAGAGCCAACAGCCCATGCTCAGCAGGAGATAGGACTCCAGGAGCCCATTGCTTCTGCCAGCCACCTCTGTCTCCCCCGGGAAACAGGAAGGCGGCAGTCCCACTGACCTCACATGGAGGGTAATCGCCGCCTCGGGATGACAGGTGTTCCTCATGCTGTCATCTGCCTGCCAAGGTGGCAGCCTTGTCCTGCCATTCAGAAGGGGCACACGGTTTATCAGGAGGGCTCTGGAATGAGGATGTAATGTCCTCGTGACTAATGTTATGCAGTCAAAATGCTGTGGGGCTCTTTCACAAATAATTGATTTTTAAAGTGCTCCTCTTTAGAGGAAGAGAAGATAGGAATGTTCCAAAAACAACAGCATCGTGTCACTCGCCCCACCTTTCCTCATGCCTCACACGCATGCACACTCATGAGCACACCCCCAAACTTGCTGTTTCTCCCCAGTACAGCATTCTAGTCCTTGATTACAGTTGAACTCATGGACAACCCCCATGTATCTAGAAACGGCCCGTGCGGCGTGTGGAGCAGGTGCTCAGGCGCTGTTGAACCTCACGGATGAGATGCAGCTGCTGAGTGGGAAGGTCTCCGGTTGTGTTCTCACTCCTGTGCTGCTGTTTTCGGGGTGTCTGATTGTGAGTGAAAAGTTCAGCTTGACCTTGGGGTGTACTGGCTGTTGTCAGAAGGTCAAGGGTGAAGAAGGGACAAGGTCATTTAGTCTTCAGAACCCACTCCCTGTTTATTGTTGAGGTCCCCAGAAGCAGATATTTACTAACTTGCTCAGGGTCATGCTAGAAAGTGGTGGAGCCAGGAACTCAGCCCTATCACCTCCAGTGGTACAGGCTGCAGGCTTCATGACGTTTGAGGCAGTGGGCCCAAGAGCCTCCATTTCCTCGTGTGCTGAGAATGAGGCAGGAGAGGATGTGATGCCTGCTCACACCTGACCTCAGTGACAGCAGTAGGTCCCCATGTGTGCAGCCACCATCCTGCCTAGTTCCAGAACCTTTGCATCTCCTTGAAGGGAAAGCCCAGACCCATGAAGCAGCCACTCCTCAGTCCCTCCTTCCCTCAACCCTGCCAGTCACTCACCTCTTTTTTGTCCCTGGGGCTCATGTCCTGGGAACCATTCCCATAAATAGAATCATATAACACGTCACCTTCAGTGTCTGACTCACTTTGCCTAGCATGTGGGTTTTGAGGCACATCCATGTTGTAACGCACATAAGAGCCTCACTTGTCTTTCACGTTCCGCTGACAATAGACCACAGTTGGTCATCCGTCGACAGGTGAGGGACACTGGGCTGTTTTCACCTTTCAGCTGCTGTGAGCATTTGTGTACAAGTTGTTTGAGTTTCTGCCTTCAGTTCCTTTGGGTACACACTTAGGAGTGGGATTGCTGGGTCTTCTCCTGACTTTTTGAGGAAGTACCAAGCCGTTCTTCACCTTGGTTAACAACTATTTTAACCAAATAATCTTTGTAAAGAGGACTGGTGTAGACACGAAGTGGCTTCCTCATTTAAAGGGGTGGGTCATCTGTTGGCCTCCAAGGAGGGCAGGGGATTTTTACATGTGCTTCTGAACTTTCCTTCTTCCATGCTCTGTGTGGGCATGCGCTGCCTGCCTGTTTGCTGTGTCATGCCTCCTTTTGGCTATTGGCCCATAGAGACGCCAGTCAGTAGTGTGTGCAAATGAAACCTTTGAGGGGTCTTTATCCAGGCACGAAGGACCATTTAAGGAGAATTAATGACTCATTGATTTGATTACCATGCATAAATTGTTCTTTTCTGGATATATAACTGAAACATTGTCTTCAGATTCCAAGAGGAAATTGCTTGTGATAATGGATGAAAATGGAAAACGGACTTCTAACTGGGACATCACGAGAAGCATCTGAGTTTGAATCTGTGCACAATAGAACCCTTTCACCCTTCAGGCAGTGAAATGTCAAATAATTCTTAAAGCATAATGTGTGGCCTGTTAATCCTGCGAATGTCTTAATGCTCTTTGTGTGGTGGAGACAGAAGGGAGCGGCTGGTGGTGAGAAGGTCACGTTTGTCCTGATGCCTGCCTGCCTCCGGTTCTGTCCTGTGGCACCACGAGGGCCGGGGTCTGAAATCCAGGCATGGGCAGGCCACATTCTGCAGGAGGTCCTTCACTGTCTCCCAGCCTCTGGGGGTTCCTGGTACCTCTGATTTCTGTTCTCAAACATTTGTGAGGTGACACAATTCTAGAAATGGAGGACAGAGTCGCAGTTGCTAGGGTTAGAGATGGGGGCGGGGCAGGTGGGTGGGCTGTAAAAGGGGTCTTTTTGGTACTGGAAGCACTCAGTGTCCAGTGCTAAGGGGACATGCAAATGTAATGTGGTAAAACTGGATAGACCGTGATACGTGCATGGGTGAAGTAAACCTGTAGCATGTTCTGGTTGTGGTATTTATTGTCACTTTGCAAAGCATTTAGGATTTAAAGGAGAATTTATTTCCCCGTGTTTGCTTATGTGTTTTTGGAAGGACTGTTTGCCATTAATACTAAGTCAATAATCAGGTGAATGTGTAAGCAGATCTCGTTGCCCGCCTCCCCCAAGGAGAGCCGCACAGGCTGCTCGGTTACAAGCAACTGGACTAAAGCCCCCACGCTTGGCAGGTGGGTCCCTGCTCCTGGGACCTTTAATGAGGCTTCATACTCAGAACCACCGCTTGGGTGTCTCTGCCCACAGCACTGTAGCATGTGTGCTGTTTCTCTCTAGATTCACAGTGACAGGCCTGGCACTGTCCCTCAAGTTCAGCTACTCAGGAGGACAAATGCCCATCTAGATGAGAACCCCCAGGGACCCCCAAAGTTCAGTTAGATGTCCTAGAGTCAGGTATACCCACCACATTTGGGGACAAGACATCCAAGTGGATTTTGCCCAATGCCGTCATAAATGGACATAAACTTCATTTTCGTGATGATGTCCTTCTGGTGTGTGTAGGTGAGCATGAGTGAAAAAAAGCTCCAGCTGAGGCCTGAGACCCAGGTTCCCCCAGGGAGGGGGCCTTGCCCCACCTCTGTCCTGAACTGCCCCTGTGTCTGCAGGCCCTCTCAGTGTCCTTCAGTCACCTGGTCCCAGCTCAGAGGTGACTCGGGGACATTTGGGCCTCTAGGATGATGGCCCAGACCCAGGATGTGAGCCTGAAGGACACAGTCTGCTTTCTCTGTCCCAGGCTGTGTGACATTCCCACAGATTATCACACTGGCCATCTCAGCTGCACGAGCCCAGGTATGAAACCTTGATTTCGCAGTTGAAGAAATCAAGTCTTCCCACGGCCGTCTAGCCCGCCCTTGACCACACGGGGCTAGGAAGTGGCGAGCTCCTGCGCAGGCAGTAATGAGGGTGAGTCGGCACTGCTTTTGGAGGCCCGTGCTGTGCTGCCCCCCATTGGCCCCCGCGCCACCACGCTGGGCTGCCTTTCTCGGGCCAGCCCCCATTCGCAGTCTGCAGCAGCGCAGGCATCGCCCGCCCACCCTCCCCCTCAGCAGACTGCTGCGTGTGGGGAGCACCGGCCCTCTCTCAGAGTACAGAGCCTCCCCTCTCGGGGAATGCCTAGAGGCCCTTCTTTTGTCATTGGTGTTTCTGTTTGTGTTTGTTTCTGGGTTTGAGGTCCCGTTTCAGATGACCTCAGTCAACAGAAATAGAGCCATCAACCCCCGCTTTAAGCTGAGCTCCACCCGTTAGAATCAAATCCCAAGAATTGACTGCAGGCCTCTTGTGGACAGGAGTCCCCCTTAGCTTCCACCATGCGCATGTGGACCTCTGGTGTGGCCCCAGGCTCACAGATCTGATGTGTGTTCTTGCCCAGGCCCGCGGCATGTAAGAACCTTCCGGCTCAGAGGGTGACGCGGGCTCCAGCCTCCCTCCCTCCTGATACTGCCTGGCTCCTGCTTGCCCTCTTCACTTGGCCCTGATGGACCCCTGTCTCCCTGGTGCAGTGGGTTTTCAGCCCCTTTGCCTGACTGTCCCCTGCTATCCTGGGTGCCAGCTGGGTTCTCCTGGAAGCCTCTGACTTCCACATGCTCACCTGGCCCCTGGGCCAGACCCATCTAACTGGACCCTACTCCATGCTTATGGCCTCATTGCATCTCGAATCTGTCACTCACTCTCCCTACCTCTGAGTGCTAATAAGTATTTCTGACATTTCTTCGGGGTCCCCCTGCTCCCACCACCTGGAGGCGCCTCGTTTAGGCACGCCTCCCAGCCCCGCCACTTCTGCCAGCCACTTCACAGCTGCTGGCCCCATGTAGGCCTCAGTGGGCTCCGCAGAGCTGTAGGGGGGATAGCACCCTGCCTCGGGGACAAATCTCATGCCTGCACACAGTGTGGGCTGAGGAGCCAGACAGTGATGTTCTTGGTCAAGGCTATCTGGTGGACTCAACCCCTTGTTCTCAGTGGCAAGTGACTGGGAAGCCTGCACACCGACTCCTAGCCCTAAGGGGTGAGACGCTGATGGTGGGAAGGGTCCGGCAGAAGCCCCTAAATCTCACCCACTCCTTTTCACCCCCACCAAGTGAATCTGAAGCAAAACCACAACTGTGGAGGAACTGTCAGGACAAGTGCCACTGCTGAAGGTGGCATGCTGGCATGGTCCCCATCACATCCCTGCTCACATTGTTTGTCTGGCTCCTGCGGAAACAGATGTCCTATAGTGAATGGTGGTGGACAAGTGTGAACTTCCCCAAGTGGACACAGTGGTCCTTGTGACCCGGCCTGTCCTCGTGCATTGAGCCACAAACAGAGTGTCGGAGTGACAGGAAGGAGGAGAGTGAGGCCTCCCTCTCATCAAGGCTGAGCAAGTTCCCGCTGCTGAGTACCCACCGCCAATCACAAGGTACAACTGAGCCCTCAGGAGGGGACTGTCCCGCAAGGACACCTGTAGCCGCATGGTGGAAGCTCGGGTATGCCAGCTGCTTTCGTCCCCTGGTGGGGACCCATATTCCATAGAGTGCCCCCCAGGGCTTCTGAGGATCCCACTATGCCCTCAGGTATGTGCCACCCTGAAGTGCAGGGGTGGTAATACCCCCAGGAGCTTCATTCCATCAGCCTGGAAGATGGTTCCAGAATGCATTTCATGAGGCTCCTCAGACAGTCCCCACAGGGGTCATGGTGGCCCCAGCTGGAGCCCCCATCCTTGCACTGTTTCGGGCCCCTGAGGTTACAGTCTCCATACCCCACCTGCACATAGGCCTTTGTATTTCTGGTTGAACCAAGTTAAGACACAGCCACTCCCAAAAGACACACCATGTATAAGATGGTGGGTGACAGGAGGGATCCTCGTGTGCTTCGTGGATTGAGGAGAACACACGTGTCTTCAGCCTCTCCAGAGCTTACTTGATTTTTTTTGACATTCTCCTTCTGACTCCAGAGAGGGTGTCAGCCATGGAATGGGTGTGTGGTCCTTGGGAACATGGCAGAACATAAACTCTCAAGAAGGGATGAGGACGAGACGGGAGCGGGCTCGGGCCGAGAGCAGGGGCCAGGCCCACGACTGCGCCCAGCAGCCCAGGAGGCGGCACACGACCTGACCTGTAGAGCGGGCCTGCTGGGCGTGGCAGTGTGGCATGCTCAGGGGTTGGTTTTACATTCACCCC
This sequence comes from Lyroderma lyra, assembly GCA_004026885.1. Classification (NCBI taxonomy): domain Eukaryota; kingdom Metazoa; phylum Chordata; class Mammalia; order Chiroptera; family Megadermatidae; genus Lyroderma; species Lyroderma lyra. Next base: position 26,822 of record PVJL010003655.1, read on the forward strand.
TTAAAGGTTCACAGCAAGCTGTGAGGGAGCCAAACAGGTGAGGCTGAGTCTCAGCCCCTCTTGGCTTTCCTGGTGCCCAGAGCTGGCGGATCTGGATTCTGGGGCTGGGCTCTCAGATTAACCTTGGACCTGGATGTTCATTGTCCTAAAATGATGGCATTGTCTCATTTATATTGGTTTTCATTGAAGATTTTTTACTATGTTTTATTCATATTTATTTCTGGTGCTGAATGTGTTTAGCACAGCACATCCACACACACTGTGTTTGTCACGTGGTTGTCACAGTAAGATCGGCTTATGATTTCCCACCTACAGCTTTGTTGTTTGTTTCAGACCTCAGCTTAAGATAAAGTGGAAGCTTCAGTTTCCTTCCTCTTGTGGCTAAATGTCAGACATATGCTGCTACTTTTGTAGTTTTTTATGTCATTATTTCCCTGTGTCTTCAAGGTAAGCTTCAACAATCATTGAATCATAAGTGTCAGAACTAGAAAAAACATTAGCAATCCCTTACTTTAGATCAGTAAACTGTGTGTGAGAGAGGTTAAGTGATTTAACACACAACAGGTAAAAGCAGATCACCATGAGAACTCTGTCCTCCTGTTCTATCCAGTTCTCCTCCTGTGGTGTCTTGGAAGGATCCGGAATGCAATAGAAAGTTACATAGTCTTTGCTATACATCATTTGAAATTAAAATTCAATTGGTATAGGCACCATGTCCTAAACTATGCTATTACCAAGGTGACCTCCAGGAGCAGTGGTTTTATTAAGGTGCTATTATGGACTGAATGTCTGCATCTCCCCAAAACCCATGTGTTGAAACCCAACCCGTAGTATGACAGGCTTTAGGAGGTGGGGCCTGTGGAGGTGTTGTGTTCATGAAGGCAGAGCCCTTGGACTAGAGGCCTCTGAGAGCTCCCTTGTGCCCCGCACCATGCGAACAAGGACACAGCAAGAAGATGGCCATCTGTGCTCTGAGGACAGCCCTCACCAGAACCCAGCCCCGCTGCACCCTGACCTTGACCTTCCAGCTTCCAGAACTGCAAGGAATAGGTTTCTGTTGTTTCGAAGCCACCCAGCCCATAGTACTTTGTGGTAGCAGCTCAGATGGACTAAGACAGGTACCAAGAAAACCAAGAAATAAATGTAAATCTACATGTGAGTGAGTTCCAAAGGCAAATGGTATTGAATGGATGGATGTTGGTGTGTGTGAAGCCTCCTTCACTGCGGATCACAACAGTTGATCTGTTTTAAAAGAGAGATTTCTAATTAAGGCTGCCGCCTATGGGAATTGAGTTTCCATGGATAGCGTTTTGGTTATTTGGCTTTAACTATGATGCCAAAAAATGTATATATATTTTGAGAAAGGAAAAAAAAACTATTAAATTATAATACTCAATATATACTGATAACAAAAGATGACAAGTCACGTGTAACCTGCAATGACAAGAGGTGCTCACAGTAGCCACCATCAGCATCCAGACACTTCCGATGACGGCGAACTACTGTGTGAGCAACATTGACCAAAGTGTCCACTTAGATTGCTGAGCTTGATGTTGCAGTTGTTTCCTGAAGTATCACCAGTGTAACTGGTTTTCTGCGGGACAACACATCCTTTAAGGTCCCCCACAGGTAGGAGTCAAGGGGCGTTAAGTCAGGAGAACGTGGGGGAAACTCAAACAACGTTCTCAGATTTTTAAATACCACTTCAAAATGGTCTTGTGCTCCTCCATTGACAACTGTGCTTTTGCCATTTTCTTTGTCCTGCCTGTCGCATGGTGATGCTACTAGCATTCATTTGATTAATGCCATCTTTTGAGTGAATGTCATATTACACATTGCTACTATAACTCAATTCAACTTCGAAAAATACTATATAGATAACATCTCTTAAAGTCTGTATATATATTTTTGGCACCCCATGTATGTCCACAAAAATGAATCTGTTGTTGCTGCTATTTTACTTTAATTGGGAGATTTAAATAATATTTCCCAAAATGTTGTACACATACCACAGATGGTATAGGAAATGATTTTAGGTGACACCCCAACATATTTGTGGTATCATCTAAAATAATTAGGTAAAATGCTTTTAAATCAAATGTTTTATTTAAATAAAGTGTCTCATTTACATATCTGTGTACTTATTTTATACATTAAAACATTGCAAAACACATATTTGATAAATAACTGGGAACCAAAATAAACAAAATTAAAATTCAACAAGAAAACCACACACACCAAAAAATGGACAAAGATCTGTGTAATTTCCTCACCAAAGAAGATACACAGATGCAAATAAGCATATGAAAAGATGCCCTGAATCATATGCCATCAGGGAAATGCAAATTAAAACAATGAGATGCCACTACTCACTGCCTGGAATGGCCAGAATTTGAACACCCGACATCACCAGATGCTGACGGGGATGTGAAGCCACAGAAACTCTCACTCACTGCTGGTGGGGACGCAAATGGCGCAGCCACTGGGAGGGCAGTTTGTAGTTTCTTACAAAAGGAAACACACTCTCACCACAACTCCAGCAGTTACACTCTTTGGTATTTACCCAGTGGAACTGGAAACTTATGTCCATACAAAAATCTGCATGCGGATGTTTACAGAAGTCATTGCCAACCGCTGGAAGGACCAAGGTGTCCTTCAGTAGATGGATAAATAAACTGTGGTCCATCTGGACAATGGACTGTTTTTTCAGTGCTAAAAGGAGATGAGCTGTCATGTCACAAAAAAGACACAGAGGAATTTTAAATGCACATTGCTAAGTGAAAAGCCAATGTGAAAAGGCCATTTACTGTGGGATCCCAACTGTATGACATTCTGGGAAAGGCAAAACTGTGGAGACAATAAAAATATCAGTGGTCGTCAGGGGTTCAAAGAGTAGGGTTGGAAAGGCGAATTGGAAAAGCAGAGAAACAGGAAAGGTGAAACCATTCTCTGTGATACCATAGTGGTGGATACCTGGCATGCATTTGTCAGATCCCATCGAATTACACCAAGAGCAAATATTAGTGTAAAGTGTGGAATTTAGTTAATACTAATGTATTAATGTTGGGTCATTAAATGCAACAAATGCCCCAGGCTAATGCAAAATGTTATTAATAGGAGAAATAATGTGTGTATTGGGGGGATGGTTTGTGGAAACACTGTACCAGCTGCTCCATTTTTCTGTTAATCTAAGAAATATCTATCACTTAAAAAAATCAGGGATTTCGTTCAATAAACGGATGTTACCTATAATTATGAGCAGCCAGTAAGTGTCAGTCACTATTTCAGCACTGGAGGTCGGGCCTGTATTACAAATGTCACTGGTCTGCGCTGCTGCGGAGGAGGGGCTGGCGTCATGATATGCCACCAGGTGGCGCTCCAGTATCTATTACTCCCTCCCTCCCTCCCTCCCTCCCTCCCTCCGCCCCACCCCAACCCCTGTAATCCCATCCCAGATCTGGTAATATGAAGAGGGCACCAGGCCACTCCTTCAGATGAGTGTCGCCCCCACCTTGGGCAGGGCCACAGCAGCCCAGGTGCACTGACTCTGAGATGAGCCCAGAGTGGCATTTCTGGGCCTTGGGGTCTTGGCACCAGTAAAGAAGAGTGGTGATTGCACAGCACCCTGGAACTCAAATAGGATTCTGCCCCGGCCTGTGAGTGTGGTGCCTCTGCACCCCAGCTCCCATATAGGGGTGGCTGGTGTCAGTGCGCTGCACATGTGGAGCTGAGGTGGGGGTACTAGTGAAGCATTAGTGCATTTGCATGTTTGTTATAGCCAAGGGTAGCTCTCAGACCTGTGACCAACAGGCACACAGGAACACCCAGCCCCAGAAGTGCAAGGGGCCACGGCTTTAAGCATTATCCAACAGACTCTTCCGGAAAACCAAACCACACCAGTGTTTGCTGTTTCATAGTTGATGTCAAAGCAGTCATAGACTGCAGAATGCACGGGGACCTCAGAGAGCCACTGGGTCACCATGCTTGCGTTGAGAGATACAGGAAGGTAAAATGATTTTTCCTGACACCTGTATTTTCTGTGAAATACTGTCTGCAACTGTGAGGAATCTATGGGAGAAAAGGTTTTTGTCCTTTCTGTTGGAGGTCTTTAAGCTTCTCAGGGCAACTGTCCCCCCCAGAACGCTGGCTTTGGAGTGTGCTTGGAAGCTGAGTGAGCGAGTCCAGCGGGGGTAGTTTATGCGCACCTGGGCAGGTTGGGAGTGGTGGCAGAAAGGCTGTTTATGTAAAACCTCTTATTTTTAGGGAGGAATTGAATAGATGAGTGTTTTCTGCCTCCAAATATGAGACACAGGTAAGGGCATTTGTGTTTTATTTACTTAGGGAAAGTGATCCCCCGGTGCCCCACCACCACAGCGTGCAAACAGCTTCTCTCGTTTTCTGAGAGAACGAACCGCAGCTCTTAGCCAAGGCTGGAGGCCACTGGGCCCGGGCACTGCTGTAGGGGTGATGTTCCCATGGTCCACGTGGGGCTTTGGTGTGTTTAAATGGACGTGCAGACATAGATTATACTTGGAGGATGCGTGTTTATGTCACCCAGGTTCGTACTGTGCACTGACCTGTGACGTTTTCTGGAAATGGCAATCCAAACGATCTATTGAGAGCAGTTAAACAATATAAATCTACATTTTATTTCACTAAATGGGGTGAGGGCTGCAGAGTCTGGACAGGAGTTTTGTGCAGTTGTGCGAGACAGCATCTGTTTAGTTGTCCCTTCCAGGAAGGTTTATTACCTTTTCCCGGGCGTTGGCTGTTGATTGGCCTGTGGCCACAGGACACACATGCCGGGCAGTTCCCTGCCTGGTCTGATGGCCTCCCACCAGCACGGAGCCCGGAACGGTAAATATGGTTGGAGCGTCGCTGCCTTGCTGGTCTAGGATGACCGTGCCTGGGGAGGAGCCAGCATGTCTCTCCTGCCTTCCGGAGCAGGAACTAGTCGTGGTCCAGATAGGTCAGGGCTCTGCCTCGATCCTGGGTACAGGGAGTGAAGAACAGACTTGTGTAGTCCGATGTCAGAGGGCTGGGAGGTGCTGCTGTGGAATCGGGGCGTGGGTACAGACAGAGCAGGTGGAGCTGGTCTGGGGAAAGATCGCATGGAGAAAGCTCTCTGTCTCTGGAGAAGAGTTCTATTTTATTTTCCATGAGCTGTGAGGAGGAAAGTCACTTCCCCACCGGAGTTACTTAATGCCACTGAACTCCACATTTAACATGATTAAGTGGTGCATGTGGCACTGTGTGTGTTCTATCAGAGCCCACCGAATGGGCTGTGGAGCCTCCTGGGAAGCAGCCCAGCCTCCGTGCTGACTTCCCACAGCGGGTGGCATGTCAGACACCTGTCTGAAGAGGAGGAAATGACCCAGGTGCCTCGCCCCACCTGGACAGTGACATGGACCCCTCTCAGAAGACACACATGGAAACCCAGGTGTCGCCACCTCATAGGTGTTTCTCAAAGTTTGCCAAGCCCAGGAGTCCCTGTGGAGTAAGCCCATGCGGAGACTTGACACCGGCATTCTTAGCAGTTTCATCTGTCATCAGGCTGGGAAAGGACGAGGCAAGAGGAGTACTTGCACAAACCTGAGAGTGAGTTTTGTGCACAAGGTGCCATGTTTCCCTCACCCTCGTGTGGGTTCTGCTTAGCACTGTCAGCACCTGAACCTAACCCAGATGTCCATCAGCAGGGGTGGACAGAGCTGTGGGACTTCTGTACCAGGACATACCGTTCAGTGCTTGCGTTGACAACACATATACTAACACTGGAGCTATACTGAGACAATTAGCGTGGCCCATGGACGGGATGACATGCAGATTTGTGTAAAATAAATAAGTCCTGGGGGTATAATGGACAGCATGGTGACTCTAATTAACACTACTGTATTGTATTCTTGAAAGTTGCTAAGAATGTAGATTTTACAAGTTCTCACCACAAGGAAGAAATTGTAACTATGAGGTGATGGATAACGAGACTTGCTGTGATCATTTCATAGCATATAGAAATATTGAATCATGATGTACAACTGAAATGTAACATATAATTGATTTATCAATTATATCTTGAAAAAAGCAATACTGTTTAGCAATAAAAGGATTGGACTATATATTGATTCATGCAACATGGATAAATCTCAAATTATTCTGAGTGAAAGGAATTAGACAAAATTAGTACCTATTGTATGATTCCATTTACATAAAATCCTAGAAAAGGCAATGTAATCTACGGTGACAAAAAGAAGATCAGTGGTTGCCTGGGAATTGGGGAGCAGAGAGCAGAGTGGGGAAGGAGTGCAGTGGGGAAGGCAACAAGGATATGTTTGGGGTAATAGGCTGTGTTCACATGTTGATTGTAGTGATGGTTTCTTATCTATGTACATTGTCAAAAATGATCAAACTTTGCCTTTTAAGATGTGCAGTTTATTGTATTTCAGTTGTGTCTCAATAAAGTTAAAAATAAAATGAGGCACAATAAAAATGTAAGACGTGAATTTTTAACTGGATCCCGATTGAGAAAATAAGAAATTTTCGGGACAATTGGGAGAATTTGAATATGGACTAAGTATTAAGTATATTAGATTTCTGTACTTTTCTTAGGCATAATGTATTGTGGATATGTAAGAAAAATGCCAGTATTCTTAAAAGATTCATGCTGAAGTACTTAGTGGTAAAATACTGTAATATCTTCAGCTTATTTCGAATAGTGTGGAAAAATAGAAAAATGAATAGATAAAGCAAATCTAGTCAAAGATCGAGACAGTTGAATCTTGCTGCTCAGGATACAGGAGTTCATTATAGTATACTAATTTTTTAAAAGTTGGAAAATTTTACCAAGATTTTAAAGAGAATCAATTACAAAAGATAAACAAAAATAATAGAATTCTCAAAAATCAATGAAGACTTGTAACCAAAGGAAGACACAGCAGAAGGTAACATTGGTGAACTTAAATCTAAAAAAATTATCCAAAATACAATAAAGAGAGAAAAGGAGACAAAAATATATGTAAAAAGTTAAAAAAAAAAAACATGGAGGATAAAATGAGAAGGCCTGTCACAAATCTGGTTGGAAGTCCGGGAGAAAGGGAAAGAATAAGGCGCCAGGCCGTACCTGTAGAAGTAATTCCTGAGAACTCCTAATGCACCCTGAAAGCATAATGACAAGAATCCACATGTAGGCACACCAGGATGAGTCTGCAACACATTAACGACTGAGAGGTCTTCAGAGGCTTCCAGTGGAAAAGATGATGACCTCCAAAATAGTAAACCCTGTAACTGCTCTTCGTCACCAGCCAAGCTAAAAATAGAACATTTTCAGTGGACCAAAAGAAATTGGCCACCTAGAATTATTAATTAGAAGAAAATATCTTTAAGAGTGAGGGCAAAATAAAGACATTTTCAGGTAAACAAAAACTGGGAATGTTCCCCATTAGTCACGCTCACAAAATGGATTTGTAAAGTGAGTGAGACGGAATGAGAGACGGCAGAAGGCCAGAGATACAAGAAGGGAAATCAAGGACAAAAAGGAAAAGGAGTAAGCATATCTACACAAGTTAGACTAAATAAAATACCATCCACTGCAGTTTAAACATACTTGTAGAATTAAAACACAGAACAGTAGTATATAAATCAGGAGAAGGGTAAAGATGTCAGTTAACATTCTATTTGCATAAGTATCATCCTGAAGTTCCTAGGATGCCCTTAACAGAATAGAGTGTATGAAGGCTGTCTGGAAATAATCCAGCCATAAATGCCTCTATTTTTCATATTACATGGCTGGGAACTTTCCAGACTGCCCTCATATAATTTTCAAACCAGTAAAGGGGAAATGTAGAATAAGGAAAAAAAATCAATCCAAAAGAAAGCAAGAAAGTAGAGAAAAGTAAACTTGGATGACTTGGGACAAATTGAAAGCAAAAAATAAGGATACAAATATTTTTCATACTGTATTAAAAAATCAGCACCAGAAGACAAGCGCAAGACTGCATAGTGTGGTCACTAAAACAAACAAAAACACAACAAAGCCCTTACAGTGGAGTGAACAAGTGAACTATAGCACAGTCTTAAATGAAGTTAATCTCCACTCTACAGCAGTGAAGATGAATGAACCCCAGAAATCAATGGCTCTCACAAGTGCAATGTTGAGCAAAGATGAAGAAATTTAAGAGAAAGTTCAAAAGTTGGACCAACTGACCTGCTTTTTATTTAAAGAGATCTAAACAGACCGTCTAACCATCCAAGTGAGGGGGTGATGCCGTAGTGTGGGGAGAGCAGGTCCTTCTGGGGGTTCCTCAGGGTGGAGCACACATGGGCGTCCAGGGTGTGGTCCTGTTCTCCGTGCCCTCTGTAGTGGTTCTTGGGAGCAAGTTTTATGCCACCCCCTGTTTTATTTGTGATAATGCATTTAAAGGGAAAAAGGAACCCAAGAGGAGCCCTCCATGGAACTCTGAGACTCCAGGAGTGTAAGGCTAGAAAACTGGTCTACATACAACCTATGAAGAAACAGAAAATTTGAACAGACCAATAATGAATAAGAAGATTAAAACAATAATCAAGAAAAGCCCAGGACCAGATGGCTTCACCAGTGAATTCTACCAAACATTTAAAGAATTAACACCAATCTTCCCAAAAAATTGAAGAGAGGGAATAAATATTTCCAAACTCATTTTATGAGGCCAAGTTACCCAGATACCAAAGGCAGACAAGGACACCAAAAACTATAGGCCAGTATCCTTGATGAATATATCAACAAATTAAAAAAAAAAAATACTAGCAGACCACCAGGGTCAAATGGAATTTATCCCTGGAAAGCCATGTGGATCAATAAATGCGATATGCCATATTACTAGAATGACAGAAATCATGCAGGAGGGCTGTTTGCAAAGTATCCTGCTGCAAACCGTGCTCGTAATACAGGGCCTGGCAGAAGTAATGCCCGTACTTGACTTATGTTTTGTTACAAAATCATAACCCTACATGCCTGTGATTTCATAATAAAAGATTTAGTATACGTTACCAGCTCATGCACACTATATGACATTTTAGGTGAAAAGTTCAAATTGCTGTCTATCTCGTGTGAGACATTCATGGAGGAAGCTGTTGTTGCTTCCGCCAGACCCTGTATTGACAATGGCTGCATTTTTTCTGGACAGTCCTAGTGTTTATCTCAATAGATTCGGAAAAAGCATTTGACAAAATTCAACATCCTTTCAAGATAAAAACATTAATTGGGTACAGAAAAAAATGTACAACATAATAAAGGTGTCGTGACAAACTCATAGCTAACGTCACGCTCAATGGTGAAAGGTTCAGAACTTTCCTGAATATCAGGAATAAAACAAGGATGCCCACTCTCACCACTGCTAGTCAGCACTGACTGGGAAGTCCTACTAGAACAATTAGGCAAGAAAAAAATAGAGAGCATTTATGTCATAAGGGGTAGTAAAGCTTTCTGTCTGCAGGTGGCATGTATGTGTGGTTGCTAAAAAAGAAACAATGCTACGAAAAGTGAAACCATGGCAATGTCGTAAAAGGGGTACAGCTGTCTTTTATGAGTGAGGCTTGTAACTGATCACGTACTACTTTACTAGCTAAGAAGCCTGGACTTGGGCTTTCCACTCAGCTTTTATAACTACATAGGACTTTCTTAAGTCAGTCACTTAACTCTCTTGATTTTCTACTTCTTTTTTACTTCCTCCCATCCCTCATCTGTTTTACTCTGATATAAGTTGCTTCAAATTTTTTTCAGAACACAATAGGGTGTACCTTCATACACTATCATGATCCAAATTGATTTGTAAATAGCCAAGGATTCTTATGATCTGCATTCAGTTTATTTTCTTAGCTTTATATCCTACTCCCTAATATGCATATGGAAATACTGTCATATTTTGTCTGAACTTATGTAGGTTTCTGTTTTTGAGTCTTAGATTTGCCCACAGCCTCTGTAGCCTCAACCCAAATTACTTAAAACCCTTTGAACCTCAGTATCGGTGGCAAAATGGTATCTTACAGAATAGTTGTAAAGATGAGAAATATTTCAGGTAAAGCACTAGATGTAAGAAGCAGTTAAGAACAGATACTAATTTTTAAATCCTATTGGCCATTTATTGGCTGGCTGATGTTGGTTAGAAACTCTCTAAACTGCTGCTTTTAAAATATGATGATCTGCCTAGTATTTTTCAGGAGTTAAATGAATATATGTAAACGTAAGTGAACATGTACAAAGCAGCCAGCAGATGACTTAGTTACTGTTTAGTGTTTCTCCTTTATCACCTGTTGCCTCCATCTTGAAAGCCCTTTCTTCCCATCTCTGTTGCAGCCACTTCCTAAGAGCCAGTTGAAAGATGCTCTTTCCTGGTTTTCTACTTATAGTTAATCTTGTTCTCTATGTGGATTTAAAAACCTCTGTTATAGTATTTTTGAGTAGTTTTCTTTCCTGCCCCATGGTTCCAAATTTTTTTTTGGGGGGGGGGCAACAGATTGTGTTATCGTTGTATTTCCCTCATAATACTTTGCAATTAGTTGGTAATCATTTATTGCTTTGAATTAAATTTTTCTGATACTAAGGTTGTTACTTTCTTTAGGCTTAAGTGATCGATCATTCCTTCTTTGATAACTTAGCCTGTCTTAACATCACCTAACACTTTGGTATTGTAAGAAATTTGTGGAAGTTACCATGGGCAACAAAATCAGTACATTCGAAATTGTAGATTTTAACGTGTTACATCAGATGACAGGAACACTGGAGACTCCTGGATGTGTGTTCCTCAGGCCCAGATTGATGTTTCGGATAAATTTAGGTCCCCAGGCTCTTTGCCACTATAAAGACAGTGGGCAGGGACGCTGTCAACGGCCTTCCTGAAATAATACGTTAAGATGATGTGCCCAAAATTATTCCCGGAATTAAACGAACATCCGTTAACACACATTCAGCACCTAGCATACAAAGAACCCCGGGCTGAGGTTTTCCCCCATCTTTGCCATTACGCCGCCTGGACAGCTCCTCACCAGCCGGTCTCTTCAAAGGGCATCTTTCCTACTTATTTCCCCATGGCTGTTCCAGCGGGGTGACTCGGTCTGGCCACACATTGGGAGGCCCGGGCCGCCAGGTGACGCCGGCCGGTTTGTCCTCCGTCCACACAAGGCCCGACCCTCGGAGCGCGCATGCGCAAGGCGCCGCTCCCCGCCCCCACCCCCGCCGCGCGCCCGGGCCCAACGCCCCCAACGCCCCCCAACGCGGCCCGCTGGGCCATGGAACCCGCCGAAGTCGGTGTGGTTCTGGCGGTCTCGTTCGGCCGTTCGGGCGCCTTCCCCCCGTAAGCCCCGCGGGCGCGCGGCCCGGGCTCGGCAGCCTGCGAGAGCTACCCCGCCCGCCGCCGCCGCCGCCGCCGCTCGGTCGGGTGCGCGCCGCGCCCCCGCGCGTGCGCGCACTGCCGCGTGTATGTGTGTGAGTGTGTGTGCGGCCGGCCGAGGGGTGGTCCGCCGCCGCCGCCGACGATGCCGCGGGGCCGCCCCCCGAAGCCCAAGGAGAGCACGGCGCGCGGCGACACCGGTAAGCGGCCCAGGCCTGGCCGGCCGCGCTGTGCCGCTCCGCGCGAATATAGTCCCCGGATGCGGCGCGGGGGGCGCCGGGAGCGGGCCGGGGCCGGGCGGGGGCGGCGGGGCGGGCCGGGCCGGGCGCGGAGGGGGCACCGCTCCTGCTGCCGCCTCCACGGCCGCCGCCGCCCGACTGCCGGGCCGCAGGGCGCGGGCGGAATGATACCGGCGCGGCACCCACTCCGCCGGCTGGGCCTACTTTCCTGGGCCGGGCGGCGCCGGGCCGGGGGCGAGGTGCGCGCCGCCGCCCTCCTCCTCTCTCGCCTCCGCCCTCTCGCCTCCTCCCCGCACCGCCCGGCGTCCTCCGCCCGCCTGCCCGCGGGATGGCGCCCCGCCCCGGCCCGCCGAATTCCCGGCTGGCGGAGGCCTCTGTGGGAGGCAGGTGTCCGCCGGCCCGAGCCGGCCGACGGAGTCGTGTGTGGCGGCCGCCGTCCGCGCTGCCCCGCCCGGGCGATCCGCCGCCTCCGAGTGCGAGGCTAGGTGTGGCACGGGGCCCCGCGGCCGGCCCGTGACAGCTGCAGCCCACACCGCCGGGCCGCAGGCCGCGACTCCCGGCGGGGACCCAGCCCCGGCGCCCTCGCTGCTCAGGTGCCACCTGGACGGGACGTTGGTCCAGGCGAGGGCTTCTGGTGTTGGGAATTGAAGGGGGCTCTTTAGACAGACACGTGTTCAGGGATCTGCTGCACTAGCTCTCTGCTCTGTCTCCACTGAGTTGTGTGCCTCCAGCTAGTTCGTTGCCTCCCTTGGTGACTCAGTGTCACCCTTTCCTGGAGGATGAGTAAAGTGACTCTTTAAGGAGCTTGTGATTAAACAACAAAGATGCAGGTGGGTGCGGGCAGATGCATTGATTTTCAAAGAAAGAAAGTCAGTTCCGGACCTTTCAAACTCCGCCTTCTAAAGCATTTAGGAAGAAAGAGGTAAGACGAGGAATTCTTCGAAACTTGGAGGACACACCATACTAGACATCCGTGTTGTTCTTGGGAGAATGGATGAAATTAGCAGACACATACAGTAGGTAAACATGGTGCGTGACTACAACAGTGCATATGAATTCCAGCGAGAACTTAGACAAGGCACGTTTAACCAGTGGCCCTGGACGGCTTTGAATACAGCCCAACACAAATTCTTAAAACATCGTGAGATGTTTTCGTGTGACTTTTAGTTCATTAGCTATCATTAGTGTTAGTGTATTTTATGTGTGGCCCACGTCATTCTTCTTCCACTGTGGCCCAAGGAAGCTACAAGGTTGGACAGCGCTGGCTGACACCCTCCTGCAGCCTTGTGGAGCCTGTGTGATGCTGGCTGGTTTGAATGTGGAGGTTTGTAGCTGCGTAATTACTGCTGGAACTTGGGTGAGTGGCTGAGGGCGTCTCGAAGAAGGTTGCAGAGGCCTGTCGCACTGCTTTGGCCTCAGCTGCATTTCGTTCATTGTTGGTTTCTGTCGTCGTTAATATGCCTCTGCAGGAATAACGGAAGGTACAGGGAGGCTCCCTTACTTGGAAGCAGGCTTAGGGTAGTTTGCACTAACGTATCACTGGAAAGCTGTTCTTCCCCGTCTTCCCCATCTCACCCAGTGACGTCACAGTTCTGGTTTTTCAAGTCCCAAACTTAAGAATAATTCTTTTTCTCTTATTCCTCAAAACATTTCATAATTAAGTCTTCTAGCTTCTACCTCAAAAGTGTGTTTCCATCAGGCCTTCCTTTATATCCTTGTCTGATGTCACCCCCCTAGCCCAGCCATCCTGTTACCTGTCAGGTACACTTCTGTCCTAGTCCTCCAACTGGTCTCTGCTACTCCAGTTTTCCTGCCTGGAAGCCTTCTGCTGTCAGCCTGAGGATCTCTTTAAAATGTAAATCAGATGGCCCCACCCAGACCCAGACTCCTCACTGGGTTCAGTTCCTTTCTGTGAACTGCACAGGCCTGCAGGGTCCTAAGTGATTTGGCCTTTGCCTCCCTCCTTGCTCTGACTTGTCCTTTGTGGGCCTGTGTGCTGTGAGGGCCTTGGCTGTTCCCTGTGCTGAGGTGCCTCCTGCTCCTGCTGCAGGTCTCAGTGCCTCCACTTGCTGAGGGCGGGGCCTGCTCAGCCCCGCATAAGTTGTCCCCCACTTGACACCAGTCATTCCCTTCCACTGTGCTGCTCAGAGTTTGGCCCGGGACCCCTGGGAGTCCCTGACACTTTCAGGGGTCTGCCAGGTAAATATCTTCGTGGTGATACCATAAGTGTTCGGCTGTTCCACTCGGTCACCGTTCGCGCTCGTACAAGATCGGTTGGGATAGAAGGGCCAAGGCCGGAGCGCTGATTGCAGCGGTGGCAGCGGGGCAGCGCTCTCCCGCGGTTCACGCAGTGCAGCAGAGACCACGCAGTAGACATGTGCCTGTCAGACGTTAAAACACCTGCAAAGGCGAGAATGCTTCTATGTGTTGGGAGAAGGTATTTTTCATAAAGATATGTTAAATGTAATCGACTTATTTTTTTAATGAGTATTTTATAAGTCTGTTTTAATTTCCAATAGCATGCGTGTCATTAGATAGAGCCTCTGTAAACTTAAGGCCTTTGGGGTCCTCAGTAATATTTAAGAATGTAAAAGGGTCCCGAGACCCAGACATTTGAGGGCCCTTGCTCTGTCAGTTTACTCTTTTAGTAATGCTTCTTGTAACCTGAAATTAAGGTGTTTTTTTTTTTATGTTGCCCATTACAAATTTTACTTCTGAGAAACACCTGGAAGGTAGGCGGGGGTTTTGCAGATAGAGAAATGAGGCTCGGAGACAGTACATGATCTGGAGGAGCCCAGAGTGTCAGAACTGGGGCCTATGTCCACATGAGTCCCCAGTATGCGTTGAGGTTGTGCTGCCTCGATGAGTGTGCAGCCCCTCATGTGTGTTAGTGTATTCATTCCAGACATACTTTAAGCACTTGCTCTGTGCCAGGTGGGCTCTCCACTACAGGCTGGAGGGTAAAGAGCGCAGCCACGGCGACCTGATTGCTGCCCTGGCTAGTGGGGACAGCGTGTCCCATGGTGGCAGGAGGAGCACTGCGTGGCAGTAGGTAACGGGCACTTGAAGTCCAGGCCTTCCAGAGAACCTAGTGTCAAAATAGAAACAGGTCTACTCCAGAACAGTTCTTGAAGTAACAGCTAGCTCAGGACAGAGGTCAAGAAGTCCGCCTGGTCGGTAAGTTGACGGGGGCAGCACTTCCTGAGCCCTTGCTCTGTGCCTGGCACGGTCCCGGGTATGTGAAGATGAGTGAGGAACGCTGTTTTCTGTGTCGTAGGTATTTTCGTGTACTATTAACGAGCACTGATGTGACCTTGAGGGAAATCACATTTGGGGATCTTGCTTGGCTTCCATCTGTTTTCTTCCAGTAGAATGGTGCAGAAGTTTTCTCCCTAGGGTGCACCCTCAGTTGGCCCCTGCTCTGTTGGAGGCATGTTTGTAATCCTTCACGTCCAGAGAGCCAACACCGGCAGACCTTGGACCACATGAAGAAACAAGTCCTTTCCTGCTCAGTTACCAGTTCAGGCCATTTTAGGTTTTCTTGGATGAATTCAGGACCTTTCTACTCATACCTCCCGTGGGAGGAGCCCACTGGGATGAGCTAAGAGTGGTAGAACTTGATGAGTCATTTGCTTCTAAGGGCAAAACTAGAGACTGTTGGTAGATAACAAGAGGGGAGACAGGTTCTGCTTCAAATCCCCTTGCTAACAATATCAGGTGTCCAAGGATGAAAAGATTTCTTCATGAAGGAGCATTCTTCACTCCCTGTAATTGAACTTTTTTTAGGTAGGCAGAAACTTGGAGGTATTTATTATTTTGAGGAAGCATGATTAGATAACATTTATATTCTGAAGATTTTATGATCCTAGAGTCAGTAGTGAGTTAACATGGGCTCAAAATCTTGGTCTTTGACACAAAACTAGTCATGGAAAACCATACTAACCTATGATTCTTCATTAGAGAAAGTCAATTCTGTTTTGTTTTTCTTTTTAAAGAAGCTCGTTAGATAACCACGGTCTCTATACACAAAGACAGTGCCCGTGCTGTGGGACTTAGCAGTGCTTTTCAAAGCACTCTGTAGTTGCAGTATTGACATGCATGTGACAGCAAGGCCTAGATGTTGGTTTGCACCCCTGGCAGCATGGTAAGGACCACCCAGAAGCTTTTCTAAAGATCTCCGTGACCAGGCCGTGCTCAGGTCCGATGACATCCAAGCCTATGAGCGACAGGACCCAGGTGCCACTGCTTTTAAAGCTCCCTGGTGACCCCACTGTGAGGGCTGTTCCAGTTGCAGGGCGGGCAGGTGGGCAGCGCTGAGAGGGTCCACGCCTGTGAGGCGCCTGCCTGGAACAGCTCTCAGCAGAGGTGAAAACTGGCTTCAGTGGATTGGCAGCATTCATAAGAATTTACGTAATCTGATGAACTGCAGGGACAGGCCGGGCTCTCAGTTCAGAAGCCAAGGTCAAGTGTCAGGGTCAGACTGCCCACAAAAGGAATGAAAGTTGCAGGTAGTAGCCGCTCCTAGCTCACGCCCCCCCCCCCCCCACTGCCACAGCCGAGGGTGCTTCCCGAGAGCCACAGGTGCGTGTGACTGGTTACCTCGCATAGAAAAGCGCACCGGTAGGACGTGAAGAGCTTCGTGAAGTGTCGTCTGTAACGGGCACATGGGACGTGAGAGCCCCTTAGAAGTGACCACGGCCCCCCCCGTCGTCTTCGCGTACCACTCCGTTACGTGTTTTTGAGCCGAGTGCGTTCGTACTGTGCGCCCTTCACCCCACGCGTGCTTTTATGCGGTTAGCTCCGTTTCTGCATAGCAAGGACGTGTTCGCTTGCGTGTTTGCTCGGCATCCCATCATACTGGCATGCTGTTACTGGATTTATCCTTTCTGCCACGCGGATTTGGGTACTTTCCAGATGGGCGCTCTTCCATAGGTGCCGCTGTGCCTGGCCCTGCATCTCTGGGCCGTGGGGGACACTGCCTGTGTTCTAGGGGGGCTGTACCCTTCACTCTCCTACCAGCCGTGAGCGAGCGTGCCGCGTGCTCTGCAGTCTCAGTAGCACTCAGTATTGCCCGTCCTCTTAATGGGTTAGCCACTGTGGTGTGTGCCGTGTTACTTCATTTGGATTGCTAATTGGCACTTCTGTGCTAATAAGGTTTTTACGTCTGTTAGCCATTCGTACCCTTGGGTGGCGGCTCCTGTTTAAGTGTCTTCCCATTGTTTTACTGACTTGAATTTTTTCCCCAAAATATTTGCTTTTAGTACTTGGAAATTTTCATTTCTGAAGACTTTAAATTCAGGAATATACATATTCAAATACTACACACATTCTTCAAATTTAACAAAACCGTAGTATGTTAAAATTATAACCGAATAAAACCTAGGTGTCCAGAGCCTCAGCTTCCAGCTACAACAGAATTCTAGGCTCAGAGTCTGAAAGCTGCAAGCCTTGTAGAGGACCCAGAGGGGTGTTCTGAGTCCCGTGTTTCCTGGGCGTGCAGCTGTGGTCTCTGCGTGTACAGGAGAAGGGCTTTTGTTGGTCTGTCCTTCTCTGTGCGTTATATAGCAATCTGACCTTTACCCAGAAGTGACGTGCTCCTGTCTTTCCATCTAGGTGGCGGTCGGTCACCTACGGCCTGGCTTGTCTGGTACACAGAGTCTCACTGGTTCACCTGTTACACCTTCAGGCTGCAGCAGTAGATTTCAGTGGTGACGACAGAGACCTTCTGACTCATAAAATCGAAGCATTCATCACTTGGCTACTTACAGAAACAGTTTGCCAGTTCTGACCCAGATAGTAAACCACGACGCTGTACTGTCCGCTGTCGCTGTCATAATCCCTGGGGTTTCCAGCACCTCCCATGCTCCAGGCACCACAGTGAGGGCCACAGGGTGATAGCAGCACTAACGGTTTATCTGTACCACATGGTGGTTCCTACAGTGAGAGCCGTAGGGTGGGCTTCAGCGGCTCCTCTTTAACATTAGTGAGAACGCTGTCTCAGTCCTGGGATGGGAAGCCTGTGTGCTCTCCTGGGTGATGATCTTCAGAAAGTGGACCCGGTACAGGTGGCTGCCCCTGTGTGTCCCCACTCTGCCCAGCACTTTTGCATGCCACTGCACTAACTGTCCCTGCTGAGCAGCGTGAGGCCGATGAATGCAGCAGTGAGCGATGAGGCCTGGGTGTGCGGCGGTGATAAGCGATGACGTAGTTCCTGACCGCGTGCGGGGGCAGTGGTTTCCAAGTATGACAGGTGCGCCACCAGCAGTCTGAGAGGTGCTTCTAGGCGGCACACAGGTAACTTGCAGTCTTGATGGTTGTGCATTTATTTTAAAGTGTCTTAGTGTAAAGTATACTTGACATTTACAGCAAAACATAGGGTAGACACAAACAAATCTGACCACACACCTGGGTACAGGTGAACATGTCACTGCAGAATGATTGCTCTAAGAGTATGGGCGAACAGACCCTGGTGGGGACCGTTTAATGAGTATCTGACCAAGTACTTACCTTAACTCTGTCACAGATTTATTTCATGTCATTTATCATGATCAATACCAATGTTTGTGAATTTCCACCAAGGGAACTTTCTCGTATAGTCTTCATTGGATTGTATGGTTATAACAACAGCCCATATCCATGTGTACTTACATGCAGCATCTTACATTGAGAAATGGGACACTATCCCAGCACCCAGCAGTGCCCTCATGAGACAGACCTGTGTCCTGATGTACCCCAACCCGAATGCTTTTGCCCATTGATTGAACTTTGTGAGATGAAATCATACAGATGTTTCCTTATGTCTGCCTCTTTTGGTCACCTGTGTGAAGCTTGCTGTGTCACTGTGTCATTGTCCTTGTTTGCATTCCAGCGGGTCCTGGAATTACATCATGCTTTTGACAACTGGGGTGTTTGGCTTGGCTCTCTGTTGAATGTAGTTTACCCCAGAAGAACGTGAACCACCTCAGACTTGCAGTTGGGATAAGCTGCTGTTGATAAAATCCAGGCTCGTCTGCCATCTTCACTCTCTAGACACACGGTAGACACTGGGGTCTCCTCTCAGAAACCATGACCTTGGGAGGTGTAGAAGCATGGCTGATTGGGAGACAGCCTTGAATGATGAGTTGAAAATGACTCTTCGTTCTGCCATTGCCTAATTGTGTGGTTTTGACCAAGTACCTTAGTTTCTCTTGGGGGTTGGTTCTGTAGCCAAAACACAGGGTGTGGAATGTATGAGTCACCTTTACCCCCCAAGTACATTTCATTCCTTACTTTTTAATTTAAGTCTTTTGGAATTGGTAATACACTGTAATGCTTCAGAGTTTAAAGATAGGATGTCCCCCTTCCCAGCGCTATTCCCCAGTCAGATAGTTTGCCTCTCATGCGGGCAACCAGTGGCCATATGTTCTGTTATTTCTGCAGGGAGGTTTCATGCACAGTCATGCAAATGTGTGGTCTGTCTCTGCACCTTCATTTTTAAAGAGATGGCAGCGGGTAGGACATACTGCTTCTTGCATTGACTATGCTTTGAGCGTTAACTTTTCCATTTGAGCATATTTGATTTCAGATGAGGACCTTTTTACTAGTCAGTGCATTAGAATTGACAGCAGGTAAGATGCAGAAAGTGCCAAGCCCTCCCTGTCCCACCATTGCTCTTCAGCAGGCACTTCCAAGTTGACAGGTATGTGTCCTAGAGCATCGGTCCCCAAGTGGTGGTATGTGTACCCCCAGGGTACGTGCTGGGCTGTTCAGAGGTACGTGGAAGATAATCCATAATGGTGAAAAAGCACGTAAAGTAAAAAGATACAAAACGTTAGTGATGGAACAACGAATGTTAAGCTTCAATCGCCGTTCATGGAGACACTTCAAAATTAGATCCCGTCAGTGAATGATGATGGGTGAGGGCGTGACTATGACCCCTCCCCCAAACTGCTCTTCTACCCGTCATGACGCAATTTCAGAAAATCCATTTTCGATGTTTGTAGAACTTCCCCAAACATTTCAATGTTAATACATCCTTAGCCAGACTGGTTTGATAAGTTTAGTTATTGACTGAGTAAAAGTAAGTGTGTTGTCTTTAATTGTGATTCTTTTCAAGTAGTTTTTTTATTTAATGTTTAAATACTTGATCATCATTTAATAGTTAACTATTAAGAATATTATAAAATTAAATCTGTAACTTTTAGTATAATAATTTTCCTTTCCTTATTTATTACCTCATTTCCACTCTTTTACTTTAAGGCAGGCGCTGGACAAAAGTGTAATATTTAGAAACAGCTGTTTTAGAAACAAGGGGCGTACTTTGTAGAAATGGACTCAAAGGGGGCACGGGTGGAAGAAGGCTGGGGACCACTGCCCTGGAGGACAGCAGGTGCTGCGGGTTTGTGGGCGAGTCTGCCAAGGAGGTAAGGTAGGTGCATTGCAGCGAGCTGTCAGGGTCTGCCACGTGGCTGAGGCACGTATTACAAAGTCGGAGTTGTTAGAGACGCACAGCCAGCTGCAAAATCGTGACGTCTCACTTAGGTGATTCTGAGGCGGAGGGCGGGAGTCAGTGAAGTTCAAAGTAGAAATTAGATATGTTGGTGTTGGGAGCTTCAGACAACTGGGAAGAGACCAAAGAAATCAATAGGCTTTTCTCTTACCTCCACAGACACAGCAGATGCTTGTTAGGCACCTGCGGGCAAGGCCTGGGAGACCCAGGGAGGGAGCAGGATGGGTGCATGGGCCCCGACGCGTCAGGACAGGCCCCGCGGCGCTCAGCCCTGACTGCTGACAGACGTCTGCGGACCGGCAGGAGACGGGAGAGGAGGAAGAAGGAAGGAGTGAGGAAACAGCACAGACAACCCAGACAGAGAGGGAGGGAAGGAAGGGTGGACATTAGCCCAAGTGGTACCGTTTCGAAGTCGGGGAGACGGCTGTCGGACTTCCCAGGGCCTGGTTGGTGATGTGAGAGAGCATGGTGCATGGTGGTGGCAGGACGGAAGTGGGAGCAGAAAGGGCACGTGACTGAAGGTCGGGTTCTTGGGGGAGCTGACGGGATTGTGGCACCGGGGCCAGCGGAGGAGGGCAGAGCGCTATATTTGGTCTGGTCAGGGCCAGCGGGGGCCGTGCGGCCCCAGAACTCAGCGCAGTGGTGGCCATGTTCTTTGCCCGTGCCTCCCTCCGATCCTGCCCCCTTAGGAAATCCGACGGCCTCAGAACTCTGGACGTATGCACAGACGTGTGGTATTTGTGGTAGTTGTACAGCATTCGTGGGTACGTGAAGCCCATACCTGTGGCCTCCAGGTGCAGAGCCCTCACCTAAGGACACGCTGTTTCATAGACCTCTTTCTGAACGACAGGTGCTTCAGGGACTAGAGATCTGAATGAACGTGAAGATGTGATGGTCAGAAGGGGTAGTTGAGGATGTGGCCTGGAGAGGGCCAGCTCTGGAAGAGAGCGAGCAAAGTGTGGGTGACAGAGGGCCCCCAAGAGAGACAGCCCCAGTTACCAAGTGTGCTCCCCTATGGCAAAGGGAAAGGCTAGAGATGCTGTGGATTTTAAATGCATACTCAGCATGCAAAGTAAAACATGTTTGTTTGTTTGTTTTTTACCACTCTAGTTACTTTAATTTGAGTTATTGTTTTAAGTTTGTCTTTGAACAAAAATTAGTTATTTCTTTTTTTGTGTGTGGGGGTTCCCTGGCTGGGAATTGAACCCAGGCCGCAGTGTTCAGAGTGCCAAAGCCTAGCCAATACACCACCAATGAATCCCCTGAACAAAAATTAATATTATCACTGGGGAAGGGACTCACTGAAAAAATAATTTTATTATGTTCTGAGCTTTGTTAAGCAGAACGATCTCACTTCTTAAGATAAATTTTATTTTGGAAAAGTCTTAATTCATAAGCAAAAACATGTCATTTTTCAGTTCTAAATTTATAGCTTCTTGTCTCTTAGGGTTTTATCTATCAATTGCAGTATATTAAACTCATTTGGGGGTAACATATTAGTAATTTCAGCACAGAGGCTATGAAAATTGTTTCATTCTGTATGGTGAAATGGCTTTTTAATTTGGCATTTTAGAAGTTAATTTGAGGCACTCTCTTATGACTGTATGAAACTGTCAGGTTAAAGCACTTGCTGAGTTCTTAAAACACAGTTTCAACAGATGTCTTAGTTGTATCTTCCTAACCTCTCAACTGTTTCTTCCCGTTGTAAAAAGTTGTTTAGAGGGATTAATAATGTATCATTGTGTTTGCAGCAGTCATTTTATTTGGTCCTGGGGAGTTATAAAACATTTCATTATTAGTTTAGAGTAGAAATATGGAAAATATGGTCTTTGCATAGAATGTGGATATAGTTAAAGAATAAATAGAATAAAAATTAGGCATGTATATCTTTTCCTCGGTAGACCCATCCTATTTATGAATGGAGTTGCGGTCTTCTGAACTCCATTCCTCTTTTCTCAGAACTGGAGTTTCTTTACTCGTGAATCTGCCAGAGGAATTCTGCAGCGGTGGCAACTGTCCCTGCGCCCCTCCTCCATCACGTGCCCCCCCACCCTCCCGCCTGTGGGGTTCCACAAGCCTGTGGAACCGGAGTCTGCTGTGGGCCAGGGGGACTGCCGGCTGGGGAGGGAACTGCAGCCCTTCCCACGAAAGGGACCTGAAGGTCTAGAAAAAGTGAGAAAAGTGCCGTGCTCGTCAGCACACGCCGATGTTTGAGAAATCGGGAGCTTTCCCGAGTCTGAAAATTAGCCCCTACCCTATTTCCGTGTTTCTGGAATGTAATATTTGGGGTCAGATTTGATACAGTAATGTGTGACATAGTTCTAGTCTTTGTATAGTTAATATGTGTTACATATTTATGCCCAAATTACAAGACCTGAAGTACATTTACTTTGAAGCATCATAGAGATTGAGAGCATCTTTGTTTTATGACATTATTTACAGACTGTTGTGATTATTACAGTTACTCTTATTTGAAATACTTGTAAGTTTGTAGCCATTTACCTAACTGGGTTTATAGAAGCACAGTGTGACCTGAGTACTGTCCAGAGCTTTGTCACCCTTCATTCCCCTAAACCACGACTGTCTGAGAAAACTGTTTTCTCTTTTTGACTTGACTTTGCTTTGCAGCAGTTTTGGGAGGTAGATTGAACTAGTGAGGGAGCTTTTATATTTTGACTCGAGTTTTGTTTACTGAGTGGTTAGGAGCCTGTGCAGATTACTGATGAGTTATCAAAGTGACTGAGAGGCCAGTGTGGCCAGGACTTGTAGTGGCTGAAATAACACCAGGTGCGCAGGCGCGGCCGAGAGCATCGTGGCTTTGTGTGCCTTAGCCTGTGTGGGTGCCAGCCTCAGGGCTGAGTTTCAGGTTTCTGAAAGTCCTGCTAAGAAGAATTTAGAGTTCTGTTGTCCTGTGTCTCAGCCATCTCAACATCTCTCATTTCTAACCTAAACACATGTCTGTATAAGCAATTTAGGATACCATTAGTTTCATCTAAAATCACTCATAAATCTCTGACATAATTTGGTTTCTAAACAATAACCAAATGATCTGGTTTTTTGTATGCAGTGAGAATAACAGCAGGTACTTATCTGCTTTTATGTAATTTTATAGATGGAGTCTTGACATTGAACGTGGAAAACACTAACTATGTCTACCAAGTTCCCACCTTCCACAAATGTGAGATCTGTCTGCTGTCTTTTCCAAAGGCCTCCCAGTTTCAGCGCCACATGAGGGACCATGAGCGGAATGACAAGGTACGTGTTTTTAAAAGCAGGGTCGGAGGCATGAGCGCCAGAACTGGAGGTGTAAAAGTCCTCAGGCGAGATAAAATTTTCCCCTATAATTCAGACACCTCAGTTGTGGAGCATTCCATAGCATGTGAATAAATACTTTGACTTTTTGTTTTTTACTGTGGTCGTACTGCTCGGTCATGAGACAGCTTGTCTAGTGAGTCTGCGAATTGAGGTTACTTGTGACCAGAGACAGACAGACTCGTAAAACATGACTGCTTTCAGAAGTTTCAATTTCCTTTGTGACTCGACACAGTATTGGGATATCCTGATGTGTTTTCCTCCAGCAGGGTGTTACCCTTACGTGGTCTTGCATTTTAAAAATGCTCTTCTAAATGTGGTAGGTGGTGTTTCAGCAGGGGTCAGCACTCTCTTAGAGATCTGGACCCCTTTTGCAGTGCACCTGCGGGGTGCGTCAAAACTGTTAGTGTCTAAATACCTCATAGATGGAAAGTAGCAGCTAAAACCATACTGAGAAAGCGGTGGCCAACTTCCTCTAGAAGGGCAAGTGTGAGTAGTGGTCCCCCTGAGACCAGCAGAGCACCAGGGAGCCCCTCTCAGGAGGCCTGGGTGTGGTGGCTCCACTTGACTTGCAGGGGAGTGGCAGTGTCGTGACTGATGGATGTAACCCCGAGTGCAGGACCGCTGGCCTGGTCTTCCTGGGGTGACCGCCCCCAATAGGTCCTTGGCACTTCAGACATAAGTAGGTGCCAGTGGTTACTGTATCTTCCTGCAGGTAAACGGCAGAATACCTCCCCTCTGGGGAAAGGGCTGGAGTCTGGACTGTCCTAAGCAACTATGCCAAAATATAGCACAGCTTTTATGATTCCGTATTTTACTTGAAGTATTGTGTCTGGAGCAGTGGAGTTGGTCAGAGAAGAGGGCGAATTGCATCCAGCTGAGGTCTCACATTGGTTTCCCCAGAGGCCTCGCCTGTTCGGAATCTTCTTTGTGTGGATTGGGGTTGACCTCATGGTTCTTGGGGATGGTCTCTAAGGAGTGTGTGGGGTTGGGATTTAGTGACTTGAGTCCAGGGGAGATATCCAAGTGCCCTGGAAACGTCGTAGATTATGGCGCCTATTAATACTGGAGTGACCCTCACTGTGGAAAGACAGTGTCTCAGTGACTTCTTGACTTCTCTCTCCCACCAGCCACATCGATGTGACCAGTGCCCCCAGACGTTCAACGTTGAATTCAACCTGACGCTTCATAAATGCACGCACAATGGGGAGGACCCAACCTGTCCTGTGTGTCACAAGAAGTTCTCCAGGGTGGCCAGCCTCAAAGCGCACATCATGCTGCACGAGATGGAGGAGGTACAGACGTGGCCTGCGCCGTGGGGCCTGCTGTGTGGGACGCGCTGACCCTGAGGCGGGTCTTAGGGAGAAGCAGTTTACAAAGCCTTTGGTGCAGACCTCAGGGAGTTGGTCAGCATTCAGTGTGCTGTGGCTCATCTCCAGGCCACTGATGGGACATTTCATTTTCTGGCCATATTCATTAGGGGAGAGATGTTTTAATGTACAGTGTAGTTGGAGGATCAGAGTTTGTCTGTGCTGGCTGGAAGAGGCCCCCTTGTTTTTAAGACAAAATAATGTTTATAGGAATCAGTAGTGGCCAGAAGTAAACTTTATGCCTCTCAAGCTGGTAATCTCTCCTTGCCTGGCACCTGGATGCCCTGATGGGACCCAGGATGGCACAGAGCAGCTGATGCACCAGTGACCAGCCTGGCAGGGCCCCGGGTACAGCTCTGAGGCCGCGGGGCCACCTTGTTGGCCTGTGGCTGGGTGCCAGGGCCTAGCTTGACGCGTACGTAACAGCTGCTGTGAAAGTATTACCCTCATCCCGGTTATTATTGCAGAAAACCAGGAAAATGCAAAATGCAAGAAGGAGAACAGGAGAGTCAGCTCTGATTTGCTTACCCAGGGTTCATTACAGACGACTGTTCGGTACATCTGCCTCCTGAGACAGCAAAGCAAATACAGTATTTAAAGTACATACATAAAACTTGCATCCTGAAAATTGAGTTCATATTTTCTCTGTAGGTTTGTGTGTTTTTATATATGCTTTTAATTTTTAATATACAATCATTTATTTTTCTCTTTTAAAATGTTACCGTGTAAGTCATATGTGTTTATTTTGGGAAAGTTAGAAATTAGGATTAACAAAAGGAACATTATTGAAAGAACCAACAGTCACACCAGTTATAGGGAACGTCCTGTCTTTGAGACTTCTTTGTTACGCATGCATTCCACAATCATCTGTGTGTTTGAAAAGGTACTTTCTCAGCACAGAAATGGACGTGCCTCTGGGCAGACTGTGCCGACTGCCCTTTCCCCTTGGCGTGTTGTAACTGTACGCCCCCGGTCGTTTGCTGGGTCTCACTTGTCCCCCGGCCAGTGTTTTAAGTTACTTCAGGAAAAGCCTTTGGCGTCTGGACACAGCATGATGATACTGAGTCATTTTCTCCATCATTTACCTTTTGGGTTGTTTGCACTCTTTCAGCATTACGAATACTGCGTCTCTGTGTGTCTCACTATTTCAGTAGGGTAGGTTCCTACCGTTGGATTTACTGGATTAACAGGACGTGGTTTTCACGTTCCTCACTGAGCTCTGCATTGTGTTCCCCAAGGCGCGTGCTGCAGTGTTGCTGTCCCGCCCTCCTAGCACTTGGAGATGCGCCCTGGTTTGCATTGCGTGCTGGTGTGTTCCCGTATCTGGGAGTGAGTGCTGCATGCACACAGTCAGACAGCAGACAGTAGAGAAAGGTGTAGGGTGGAAGGGTGAGTCTCCTCAACCCCACCCCGCTCCCCCAGAGCCACTCCTAGGAGCTGCCTGTCTGTCCTTTAGGGCCAGCGTCTCCTCCTCCTCTGCACGTCCACAGTCAGCGGTGCCTTTCTTCTTCAGCTACCTGTGCCGCAGGTCACATCCCTCACTTGTTCAGTGTGGAGTGTCAGCCACGTGGTGTCATGTCATGTACGCGTGTGTCGTGGTCAGCAGGTTGCTGTGCTTAGACACGGAGTTCGCTTTCAGCTGTGTCTGTACTGTACAGATAGCACCACGATGAGCTGGTGTCCTCATGTGCCTATGCAGTACTTCTGACGACGGGAGGCTTTGCACGCCAGGGCACATTTTGATTGTCACTTCTGCAGGAAAGGGGCTGAGGTGGCATCTGGTGGTTGACAAGAGGGCAGGGATGCTCTCAAACATCCCTCAGTGCACCCTGCCCCCCCACAACACATGCACGCATGCACGCACGCACACACGCATGCACGCAGTGACCTGGTTATGGAAATGGAATTGCTAGGTGAAAACCTGTAAATTTAGAATTTTGATAAATGTTGTCAGATTGTTCTGCAAGGAGGTTTTGCCAGTTGATACTCCAGTCAGGAGTACGTGAAAATGCCTGTTTCTTCATAGTTTTCAGTATCTGTGTTACAAAACTTGTCTTTTCCAATTTGGTCATTTTAAGGTGGTATATTTTTGTTTTACTTGGTATTTCCTTAATAACAAGTGCAGTCTAGCATCTTTCCATGTTTATTAGCCATTAGTATTTTTTTTCTTCTAATTTTCTTTCCTTATTTTGGGGGAGCGGGTAGCGATTATTGGCCTATTCTTATAGATTTATGTCAGCTATTTGCATACCTAGGAAGTTAGCTTTCTTTTGTCCTGTGTGATAGAAGTCTTCTCTGGTTGCTGGCTTTGTATTTCTCTTTGGCATAAATTTTTACATTGTCAACTTACTCAGATTTGAGGCTCTTCATTTGCAGACTTGGTTCTTGTGATTTGCTTAAGAATACCCTCCAAGTTTATAGTGATGTTTTTTGTTTGTTTTTTTTTTTAACTCCCAACACATCTTCTAGAGCAGGTGCACACACTGTGCTCCATACACACTTTTTCAGAAATCCCAAGTTCCCGCTGACTCCTCCCGCCCCGGGCCCCTCCCCGGGTCCTGCTGCCCCGCTCCCCTCCATTTGAGATGTGATGCTCCCTCCTGCACAGTGAGGAGTGTCCCTCCTGCTGTGGCAGTGGTGCTTCATTCTCTCCCGCACTCAGGCCCGTATTGAATACAGTCTGTTCTACCCACAGTCCTTCCCTGGTGGTGCGGCTTGTACCCTACAGGGCAGCAGCCGGTGCAGGCTTGGGGTTGGGAGCAGCGCAGGGTCGAGTGAGTCGGTTTGCTTCCTGCTTCAGGCCCAGCCCTGCTCTTCTGTGTTTCAGTCCTTGTTAGGGTGCTTAGTGTGACCACAGAGGCAGCCCAGCGCAGAGGAGGGACTGAGAGCTGGGGAGTTAGTGTGGCTATTTGGGTATCAGTTTACTCTTAGGAGACCAAGCGATCCCAGTAGGAAGCATTCTGGGGAGACGTGCTCACCCACTCCGGGCCTTCGCCCGGGGACCTCTTTGTTTTTCTGGTTTGTCTTTGTGTGTTTCTCTTTGTGATTATAAGCAAATATTTGTATGGTCCTTACTGTCCTTTTCTGGTTTATTAATCTGAACTTTGGAGTTTTGCCTACTTACAATTCAGGTGGTGGTTTTGTTTTGATTTCATTGAATTTTTAGATTGTTCTGGGGAGAACTGAACATTTTTACAAAACTGAACTTTATTGTCAAACATCACTCACTAATATTTTGTTATGAATTCAGTACATTATTTAAATTTATTCTTAAATGTCTTAAGGTTTTAATTGACATCACTGGGGGAGTGGTCTGTGAGTGTGTGTTGATTGTTGCTGGGCTGCAGGAGAGCAGTGTGCTCCTGTACAGCAGTTTGGAGCCGGCTGGCCTGCCGGGCTTCCTTTGCGTTGTCAGGTGCCCAGACTCACCTGCAGGTGGTCGCTGTGTAATTAGATTGTGTTTGGTTTCCACTCCCACATGGGCAGTTTAAATGAGATGGCCGTTGTCATCACAATACGTGGTGATGGCATATCCCCCTACCATTTTTTAAATTTCACACTTGAAAGAGTGGCACAGAATGCGTGAATACCCTTTACCTGGGTTCAGTAATGGTTCAAATTCCCCAGCTCTCCCCACCCCGGCCCCCACCATTTCTGAAGCAGACGCCACGTTACTGCTTCACCTCCACGTGCTCAGTATGTCGCCCCCAAGACAGACGCTTTCCTTGTTGTCACATTGCTGTCATGGTCCATTTTCAGAGGTCCCCACCCGGGAGGCAGGGGTGACTAACAGTGTGTGGCGGAAAGGTAACTTTCGAGCGGAAGGGGTTGCTCTCCCTGTGGCCCTAGGAGAGGGGTGGTGGCAGCTTCCTGGCGGGGAGGGGGCGGGGGCAGGTTCGGGGGGGCATTGGGGCCCCTCCTTATTTTTGAGCCGCTCTCCCAGCCGCTGTCCATACACAGTGTCCTTAGTTTTCGTGTCTCGATCAGGTTCTCACTGAGGCCACGGTCCAAGAGTTGTGCTTATGAAGTTGTTAGACCCAAGCAGTCCGGTTAGAGTCGTAGGAAGTTTCTGGTCCCCTCAGTCTTTCCACGGTGTGTGCCCTGCTCCAACCACATACCAGCTGAGACAGTGTTGGGGCAAGGGGTGTGCAGTGTGGTCCCCCACCCCATCCTGGAGCCTGGGATTTGGCAGGGGGCCCATTGTACATCCCTCTCCTGGCTCCTTGGTGGCCGCTGGGCAGAGGTGGAGGGACAGTGAGGACACTCCCCATCAGGTGGCCTTGGCCCAGGGTATACTTAACTTAGCTTTCACGGTGTGAGCAAATTGTATGTAACCCAGAGTTTTCATGCAGAAAATTCTGACAAATATCTAAGTAATATTTATGTAGCTATCTCCTGAAATGCTCTGGTCTGGTCATTTGATGAAAAAGTAAGTGACACGAGGCTGGATCTGAGCAGTGAAGAATGTGAATGGTGGGGAGGGTAAAAAGTCAAGTTTTCCTTCATAACTACGAGATGGGCCCTGCTGGAGTTGTTGGTGAAAAGTGCACGTTTCACCATAAAAATTCAGGAGCACAGAGTTCCATTTTGTTAAAGAGATGCAGTGAAATATTTAGGTATTTTTTATTTTTAACAGCTTTCTGGGAAGTATTTTCTTCATTATTAATAAGAGACAGACAATCTAGTTGTTATTTTCTCAAATTATTATATATTCATATTAATGAAGTTGAAGTCATTATCAGACTGCTCACAGGATTTCATTCGTATTCTGAGAACTGTCACCGAGCATCCTCACTTTAATACGTTTGATAATTTCTAAGACTGGTAGGCCCAGTAATTAGGAAACAGTCTGATGGAAAGAAATAGCTGTGTGTTTTGTTACTTGGGAGTAACAGTTTATGCTCATAGGCAGGTTACACTCGTCTGTCATTTTTTTTGTTTTTGTTTCTGTTTTCTCATTCATGTTTACATGTGTTTTGAGGACCATCTAAGTGAGTCATTGCGTTTTGGAATTCCTCAGGACCACGCACTGAGCCTCAGGCAGTTGCTCCTATGGGGGTCCGTGGTGGTCTTCCTCTGTGCCATGCACAGCTGTCTGCACATGTCATCTGCTGTAACTCAGCTAAGGCATTAGATGAGGGCTGGTGTCCCCGATGTCCCTCTTTCACAGACATGGAGCCACCAGGTCACCCGAATTCACAACTAGTCATCAGCAGGCTTACAGTGAGCAAGACCCACCCCCGTGGCATCTGGGCCGGAGCTGTCTAACTGAAAAATGAGGGGTTTAAATGGTACGGCAGCCGTACGAGAAGGCTTGAAACGGCATGTGGAGTACGTTCTGTTTTACTTACGAAAGTATGTCCAGAATATTACAATTTAAATAGTAGAAGTCCGTCAGCTGTTCTGCGACCATCCTGTTCTGCAGTCAGACTAGAAACCCCTTGCGTTCCTCATGCATTGTGGCCCTGCGCCGAGCCCCAGCATTCCCCTCTTCACTCGGTGCCTGTGTGTGGGACTGAAAGTGGGTGGAGCTGCTCCCTAGTGTGACCTGGTTTGCGCTCTAGTCCTAAATTCGTTCCTGACCCCCTGGTGGCACTGAAGTACTGCTGCTGCCCTGAGGCTTCCCCAGTGCAGACAGACAAAAGGACAGTCACTGGCAACCATTCACTGTGCTCAAAAATGGCATGGTCCTCGCATCCTCTTCCCTGTGTTTCTGTCTTTTCCTTCCAGCAGCGGAATGCTTTCTACATACCCGTGCTTGCATATAACGACACCTTCTTGGAGAGGCGGACGGAATGTGTGTTTGGGAGGAAGGTGTCACGTGTGTGGACTTCCCCAGCGGAGGGCCCTGAGCAGGGCTGGTTCTGAGCCCCCGCTCTGCTCGGCTTCCTCCCGCAGAACCTCATCTGCTCTGAGTGCGGGGACGAATTCACGCTGCAGAGCCAGCTGGCCATCCACATGGAGGAGCACCGCCAGGAGCTGGCCAAGAACCGCGTGTACGCGTGCAAAGCCTGCCCGCGGGAGTTCACGACGGCGGCACAGCTCAAGGAGCACACGAGGACGCATTACAAAGTCAGGTGCGCCTACGGGCCAGGAGCACCCACGTGCAGCCTGGGGGTGCGTGCCTGTATTGTGGGGAGCGCAGGGGTACCCTCTGCTGAGGACGCAGAAGCACGGCCACTGCCTCGCATGGGCTCACTGTCCTCTACTGTGCAGTGGGAAAGAGGAGCTCAGCTATGAACGCCACTGCCCGGCTGGACCACAGACTGGTGCAGTTGGACGGGAATGCTGCACCTGTGCAGTGAGGTGCTTGGGGGGGGGGGGCGTGTTCATGGACGGGGAGCCGTGCACTGAGTGGAGGCGCCAGGGCCAGGCAGCTCTCTTTTCATGACAGATGGCCTTATCTTCATGTTAGTAGGGAGGACAGACAATGACCTGGTGGCTGGATTAGTGAGTGTGACCATTTCAGGTGGTGGTCGTGTTGGAGGGTGGTGGTAGCACTATCTGGAGCACTGAAAACCCACTAGA
The DNA here is from genome assembly GCA_004026885.1 of Lyroderma lyra. NCBI lineage: Eukaryota > Metazoa > Chordata > Mammalia > Chiroptera > Megadermatidae > Lyroderma > Lyroderma lyra. Next base: position 58,116 of record PVJL010003655.1, read on the forward strand.
GCAAGAGTTAAAGGACACAGGGCCTGGGATGTAGGACCTTTGAGGCCACCTGGGAGTGAGGGTTCCGTCCCCGTACTGTGGGACCCATTGGAGGGGTTCACACACAGGACGGAGCAGCCCAGACTGCGGAGGTGGCGTGGCTGTTGTGTGCTGGGGTGCGGGCAGACCGTGGGCCTGTGACAACGCTGTCCTGACACAGGGAGAGGGCTGGAATGGGCACAGTGAGAAGGTCTCTGAGGTGTGTAGCGGGGCAGCCAGCAGCTCCTGGGGGGGCCTGGACGTCAGGGCTGGGGACTCCTCATATTGAACTGGGAGTTGTCATTTGCCATTTCCCATTGTGGAGGGTCCGCTGGGAACAAAGTAGGCAGCTCAGACTCACGCCTGTGTGGAATTGACCGTTATAGGCACAGGTGTGTCTGGGACACTTTGAGGCCCCTTGCCCCCAGAAAACCCCAAACTAGTGTGTTTCTCATCTCATTAGAGATGGAAAAAATGAGTTTTCGTGCTATTGCACACACAGAACGAACGTGTATGTATGCATGTGTGCGGTGTAGGGGACGCGCGCACACACACACCCCATTGGTTTCTCCCTCACACGTGTTCTTGTGACCAGTCAGTTGACCTTTCTGCTAGGATTTTACCTTTGCAGTTGTGATACCGGGGAGACGACTTGATGAGCACCCCCCTTACCTGTCACTCTAGGGTGTCCAGGTCGTACAACCGGAACGTGGACAGGAGTAACTTCACGTATTCGTGTCCACACTGCGGAAAGACGTTTCAGAAGCCGAGTCAGCTAACTCGGCACATTCGGATCCACACGGGTGAGAAATGCACTCACCTTTGGGTAGCTGTGGTGTAACGATGGGGCTTAGAGGGAGAGACGGCCGGGGCGGCCAGCCCGCAAGTCAGCCCTGGCGTTCCTGTCCTTCGCCGTGTGAGCTGGGTGTTGGTTTGAGGTCTGGGGAGGGCAGCTGGGTGTGGGAGTCCACAGTGAGGGGAGACGTTCTGGCTGGAGGGGTGGTGTGGGTCTTGCACGTGGGCGGTGCCAGTCTGGTGGAGTTCTGCTGGGTCACTTTTCCTCCCTCTCTAGGTGAAAGGCCCTTTAAGTGCAGTGAGTGCGGGAAGGCCTTTAACCAGAAGGGGGCGCTGCAGACGCACATGATCAAACATACAGGTGAAAAGCCCCACGCCTGTGCCTTCTGTCCAGCGGCCTTTTCTCAGAAGGGGAACCTCCAGTCGCACGTGCAGAGGGTGCACTCAGAGGTAGGCCTGGCACTGGGCACAGTATGCTTGGGGCTGTGGAACCGTGCTCCGTGCTGCCCCCCCGGGGTCTAGGGAGGCCCTGAGAGCCTGGTGGTGGGGCAGATGGAGCTGCTTCAGAAGCGACCTCTGAGGTCAGTTGCTGAATACTCCTCAGTCTTGTGATGAAGCCAAGCCTGAAAGCAGCTCTTCCCACGCTGTTAGGAGCAGACCGGAAGGAAGTCTTGTCCTGGGCCAGACGGGTGGTCAGTTTTTGAGCCAGCCGCCCTGATCCCCCGTGACTAGGTGGGCTTGGCCGTGCCGAGAGCCCCTGGGTGCCCTGTCCGTGCCTCCACCTGGCTGTCTTGCTGCTATCTGTCGTCCCCTGGGCCGTGTCAGCTTGGAAAAGTAGCTGCTGATACGAAATACTGGAACTGCTGCTGAAAAATACACACATTGTACAACCATCCTTCCTAACCTGAATGTTTTAGCATGAAAAAGGCTTCGTCCGAGTCGTATTTACATCTAACTTCTAGCTTTCATTATTGAACAGTGTGCATAACCATTTAGGAAATTGAGAACACACGTCAGATATCTTACTTTTCCTAAATTATAATAACTGAAAACTAGTCCTAATAAAGACAAGACTGATAGTTCAGTTAACCTCTTACTAGCAGTATTGATTGAAAGATGAGGCATTGCTTCTGGAACTATCTAATTTAAAACAAAAAGTAACGTTAAAAGGTTAGATTTTTTTTTTCTGTCATTTTAAATGGCATGGTAAATTATGATTTGTCATAACTAAAACACTTTTATCTAACAATTGTTTATTTTTTCTCTTTTGTTCTTTAAGGTCAAGAATGGCCCTACATATAATTGCACAGAATGTAGCTGTGTGTTTAAAAGTTTAGGGAGCTTGAACACCCACATCAGCAAGATGCACATGGGGGGGCCCCAGAATTCTACGAGCTCCACGGAAACTGCTCATGTTTTAACGGTAGGTTTAGTCAGCTGTTGATGGAAGGGATGTTCCTTCACCAAAATCTGGCATCTAAATTTTGACCTTTAAATGAGAGACTATTGAATACCATAAAGGTGCTATGAAAGTTTTTTATATGGAGGTAAGGTGCTACTTTTTTATAATTAGTGAAAAGAAATCAATATTTAAAATTTTAGAATAAAATCAGATGATCCTGATTTATGGACTGTTACCTGAACCAGTAAAAATGAGGTACATGTAATCAATAATTTAGGAAATAGTCATTCCTACAGTGTTATTGATGCTTATTATTGAATATTCTGTATCACTGTTGTAATTAAAAAGTCAGCTATCCTTGTAAGGTACACTTTCCCATGTCTGATGTGGTTTTTTTTTCCTGAGACTTTGGACTTTGGGAAGCAGAGTTGTTTTTCCCAGTACACATCTTCAAAGGTGTCTGACTCAAAACGCAGCGCTTGTGTCCTCTTACTGTGGGCTTCTGTGGCTCAGCCCATGAGGTACTTGTGCTTTCTCATTGCTAGTGAACGGCCAAGTCTCAGCGTGGAGTGTGGTGTCGTAACAGCCGAGACCTTGGACCCAGTCTCAGAAGTGCTCACGTGCTCTCGTGTCTCACGAGAGTCGCTGGTGGGCGGATGTGCCTCCTGCCAGAGTGGAAAGTGGGCTCGCGTGTTTCTTCAATGAGTCCAAAATGGGAGAATAATTAGAGCCTAATGATTAAGTCTTAAAATCCTATTTTGGACAGGGTCCTTTTTTAATAAAATTTTCAGTGTGTTTGTGAATCAACCAAATACTGAGAGTGTTCACCCTTTTCTTTTGCAATATGCACATCAAACGCTTGGTTGTAGTGATAGTCTGGAATGGCAATCCAGATAAGGAAAAAATGCACCTTCTCTGTGGAAAGCTGAGAGTGTGGCAGTGGGTCTGGGACCCTGGAGCATGCCCGTGCAGGTGCTACGTGGCTCCCTGGGCTGGGTCTCCGTGTCGCACTTTTTCTGACTTTTGACCCTTTTGCTGTACTCTTAAGGGTTTTCTTCAGCTTTGTGGTGTGCCTCCTTCTTTGAGTTCTTTTAGCTGGTGCGGATTATTCTTACTCGCTCTTGGCGACCTGCTTGTTTCTCGTTTAAGACACAGGGTTCTGGTGTGCCGCACTTGCCTCTGGAAGCTCATTAGTATTTCCTTTTGGAAGTTGTCTTCTAGGCTGAGCTCTCTGCGGGGTTGGTCTCCCCCTCCCCCCTCCCCCCTCTTCCACGAAACTCTGAGTTCTCCCCCGGCTGTGTGTGACGCGCTCCGTGCAGGACACAGTGCTTCTCTCCCGGGTCACTTGACCAGTGCTTGGCCAGGGAGCCAGCTCTCATGCTCAGGCCTGATGGCAGAAGCTTGAAGGCCCGTGGTGTAGGCTGGGGAGTTCAGAGGCTTCCAGCTAGTCCTTTCCTTTTATCATGTTTAGAGGTGATCCCCACTTTTTTTTTGCCAGAAGGGAAGTGCCTAACTGCCATCTCTCTTCAGCATTTTCTCACTGTCTTTATTTTCTTTAGTTAACAGATTTTGCTTTTTAGAGCAGTTTGATTTTGAGGTTCACAGAAAAGCTAATCAGAAAGTACACAGAACTCTCTGTGCCCCCCCATCAGCTCGTGTGGGTTTGCGTTAGTGCCCCCTGCGTCTGCGTGGTGTGTTTGTCACCGGAGGTGAACGGGTACGGGTTTACTGTTGACTGAAGTCCGTGGTTTATGTTAGGGCTCAGGCTTTGTGCTGTGTGAGTCTGCAGGTTGTGACAGATGTCAGTGTCCTGTCCCTACCGTTACCTACACAGCGTTTGTTCTTCCTGTGCACCGTTGTCCAGAAAAGTGCTGAATTTTTTTACCACAGTGGTTTCTTTGTAATTTGATGTCATAACTGTTGTTATTCCTTCATGTGAATGGGTAACAGTAGTTGGAGCTTTGTATGCTCGGTCCCCAGTCTGCAATTGCTAGTATCCACTACTACTTAAAACGCTTAGGAAACACATTGAAGATGTTGTTTTAAGAGCCAGTGTTGTTCCAAACAAAATTAGAGAGGCGTCATATGTAAGGTTTGTTTGGGGGGGTGTTAGATTTTAATGGTCATGAGAAGGATGTGCTTATTTCCTTCGTTTTCTTAATTGAAGTACAAACCAGTGTAATTGTCTGTTTGTGATGGTGATGATACTGTCTTTCAGGCCACGTTGTTCCAGACCTTACCTCTCCAGCAGGTGGATGCCCAGGTCACATCTGCTTCGAGTCAGCAGAGCTCACAGGTGGTGACGGACGTCATCCAGCAGCTGCTGGAACTCTCGGACCCGGGGCCGGCAGATGCCAGCCCTGCTGCTCAGCCTGGCCAGCAGCTGAGCATCACCGTGGGCATCAGCCAGGACATCCTGCAGGTGAGGCGCATCACTGCTTGTCTGGGTCCGCCAACGCCAGCTGTCACTGCTCAGTTCCTCACGAGCAGTGAGGGCTTCTGAGGGGTTTAGTGATTTGTGTGTCTCTAAGCCGGGGACAGCCCCCCTTTCTTTCTGCGAGGGGGTCTACAGACGGGTTCGTGTCTCCTTAGGAAGGGACACGGGAGAGCCTCCGCCCCTTCTCTGGGCTCTGGTGGAACTGCAGAGCCGGCACTGCTGCTTGGTCACACTACTCCCTGCATGCTGGCGGGACGGGAGCCCAGCGGGCTCTCTGGGTCCTCACTCCAGTCCGGCCTCCTGTCCAGTCCTCACGGCCCAGCCCAGGCGGCCCTGCCCTTTTCTCTCTCCACGTGCCTACTTACTGTAAAAACCGTCTCCTCTGCCTGTCGTGCCACAGCGGCCGAGGTCACGCGGCCGGAGGTCACTGCAGCCAATGTCTCTGGGGGAGCCCCATGTAACTTAAAGCAGTGCTCCCCAAATCAGTCTGACACACCCAGAGTTGTCTGCAGTGAATTCCTACAAGTCAGAGCCATTCATTTAAGTTCCCTTTAACTTTGAAATGTCAGTGCTTGCCACCCGCATTGTGGGTGGAGGTGAGAAGTCAGATACTGGACGGGACGTGTCAGCCTCAGACGGTGGCAGTTTGGCTCCCAGATGGCACATGGTGGGCAGACCCTGATTTCCGGGCGGGCGGCGGCGCCAGTGTCTTGTGTGAGGCTGGCGGGGGAGGCAGGGTCGGGCCGTCGGACCTCCTAACCTTCTAGTTTTGTTCTGTCTCAGCAAGCCTTAGAAAACAGTGGGCTGTCTTCAATTCCAGTTGCAGCACACACCAGCGACACCAGCCTCGCCAAGACTTCCGTACAGGGTCAGGACCCGGAGCTCCCCGATGAGCCCAGCGAGCCCCCTGAGCCTGCACACGCCGAGCAGGACGGAGGGCCGGAGAACCCCGGGAAGCTGGACAGAAAGGAAAAGAAAGTTCTGAAGAAGAAGTCGCCGTTCCTCCCCGGTAATTGCCGCGTGCTTTAACATTTAGGTTTTGGATGGCACTTACGTGTGTGAAAGAGACATGCCTCGTTTTATCTTCTAAAGCCGCTGTTTGTTGACTGTTGATAGTATCTACCTCACAGCATTCCGTGAGATAAAGGGGTTAAACGAGCTCTTTGCAGACAGCTTTCCTCCCCTCCCCATGGCTCCGGACTGCTCCTCCCCCACCAGCCTGGCCCCCTGCAGGTCCTTCCTGCCTCTACCTGTGCCTCTGGGCTGCAGCCACCTCCTGGCCGGGCTCTGCCACCCATCTTCCCATGGGTGCTGCAGCCACGGGCGACCTGGAAAGCGCAGCCCCTCTGCTCGAAACCCTTACGTTCCATCCTTGGCCTTGGAGCCTTGTAACCAGTAACCCGTCTGGTAAATGTACCTCAAACGAAGTCCTCCTGACAGTCAGCCCCATGCCCTTCAGCGCTCACTGGGAGAGTTGGGAGCCCAGCGGGCTCTCTGGGTCCTCACCCCAGGGAGGTCAGGTCGTGCACAGAGACGTTTCTGAGTGCATGGGTCCATGCTGCCTTGACATGCTCATGTGCACGGGTGCTAGTGCCTGTTGTAGCACAGCTACTATTCTGCCACATGCCTGGTTATGCCGCCACACTGAATCCCAGCACAGGCAGGCCTGCAGTGGGGCCTGGCATGTGCTAAATGCGTGCTCAGGTCTCCTGGAGCTAACGAGCCTGGAGGACAGAACTTTCTGAGGAAATCACAGACCAGCATGCACCTTTGACTTCCCCATTTATGGTGCCTGATCTCGGGTGAGCTGGTTACCCTTGAAAATGTCAGAGTCCTCATCTGTAAAAGGGGCAGTGGCACAAGAAGTGGGAGAGAGCTGCATGAGGAAGTCCACTGTGGTACGACCCGTGCCTGATACAGATGAGTGCTTCAGGAGCGCACACTGGAAGGCACATTCAGATACGTGCGACTTGCTTGTGCCATACAGTATTCAAGGCAGTGAGAGGTGAGGAGGGCCCTGGTTATTCCTGTCCTCTGCACAGCCCTCCGCAGGGCAGCTCCTGTCCCTGGGGCCTCTTCCTGCGTCTCTTAAACAAGCATGGGCGATGCACCATGTTAGATACATCCTTTTCTAGCAGGCTGGGTGGCATACTGTGTGTACTGTTCTGCAGTTGACTTTTTCCTCCTGAGACCTTATTATACAAAATGTCTGAATAGCACCTCGTTTTATGGACAAGTAATATTTCTGTCATTCGCAGTCTTCTACTAATACGCACAGTGCTAAAGTGGATATGTTTGTGGCTGAGTCATTTCTCACATGCAGTTACCTGTAGGATACATCTCTGCAAGTGCCAGAGGTTTCTGAGAGTGGGTTCTATGAAGATGGTTCTAAACCAAGCGTGTCTAGCCGGTGGCCCAGGACAGCTTTGATGCAGCCCAACAGGGATTCTTAAAACAAGGTTTTGGGGCAACTTTTTAAATTTTTAAAATTTTCTTTAGCTCATGAGCTGTCATTAGTGTTAGTGTATTTTATGTGTGGCCCAAGACAGTTCTTATTCCATTGTGGCCCAGGGAAGCCAAAAGGTTGGATACCGCTATTCTAGGTTTTAATTTTGAAATAATATGAGGCTTTAACAGAAATGTTGCAAAACAGTACAAGAATTCTCATTGGCCTTTCTTCTAGATTCCCCAGGTATTAACATTTTCTTACATTTGCTTTCTCTTTACCTGTATTTTCTCTGAATTTTCTGAGAGTGACTTGCAGATATAATACCCCCTTAACTCTAAATACTTGTGCGTCCTACGACCAAGGACACCGTCTTACATAACCATAGTACAGTCATTAGCCTTAGGGTGTTATAGTTGATCCAGCTTACAGACCTTATCATTATTTGTCTTCCTAATGTGTTTGATAACAAAAGAAAAAAATGTACATACCTTAAAATTTTGGGTAAATATTGCTGATTTCCTTCCAGGGACTCATACCAATTTCCACGCCCAACAACATGTATCAGAGCACCTTTGGAAGAGACAGTTACGAAAACTTTGGGACCCTTTTTACTCATCTGATAGGTTAAAAATGGTTTTGTGTTGCAAGTTCAGTTCCATTTTTCTGGGAAGGAGTAAGGTTGAGCAGTCTTGCGTGGGTCACCCATAGGCTGACCCGATTTTGATTTGCTATGATACATTGAGGATGGCAGTATCTTGTGAACTGTGTTTGTGACATGTGTCCTTTCCTGATTTGTTTGCTTTGTTGTTTTTATGTAGCCAGATTTGTCAGTGTTCCATGACTTTTGGACTTGGGTAATACTTAGATTTCAGTACTGACGTGATGGACAGACAGACCACGTCTTCTTACTGAACACTTCATGCTTTCCTATTTTAGACAGAATCTTTGACTCAATGTTGTGGTGTTTCCAGGTGGACACCCGCTTGTCCAAACACGGTGTGTCGAATGAGCCACATTCTCCCCACTGAAAGCAAAGCCACCTTTATCACACGGATGCTCTTAAGCCTACACAGGCCTCCTCTGGACTTTCTTGTGTCCCACAAAGCTGCCTTTTTACTCACATTCTCGTCCTGAACGGTGCCAGCATTATGGTGTGCTGTCATAAGTAGGGAGCCTCATCCTCTCTTGCTGTATTTTTTACTGTTTTCACGTATTTATTTTTTCCTGTGTGTTTTAGAATTATCTGCTAAACTTCCCCAACTCTAGTTCTGCATACAAATACCCACTGGTATTTGTATGTAAGTGATTTAACCAGGGAGGGCGAATTTCTTTATAATCTTAGACTTTGTACCAAAGAATAGGCTGTGCGTTTCCATTTATTCATATTTTCTTTCTTCTTTTCATATTTTAAGTAGTTAAATGTTTCTTCTGAATTTTGTTTGTGGATATGAAGGATGTTGGCTTACATGTTTTAAAACTAGGGCCTCTTTCAGAGTTTCAGTTTTGGGGGTATATAATGATATCATTTGTAAATAATGATTTTACTTTTTCTTTTAGAGTTTGTACTATGTATCTCTTTATCTTATCTAATTTCATTGGCTAGTATCTCTAAACACCACAAATTAATGGCAGTGGTCGTGGATGTTTTCCTGCCGTTAACAGGATTGCTTTTAGTACTTTTATATTAAGCCAAGGGTACTGAGATGTTTTATTCACCTCCTCCTGTTTTTAGACATATTCCTGTTTTTGAAAGTTAAGACTGGGAGTTCCCTGATGGTGCAGTGGCTTAAGGCTTCAGCGTTGGCGCTGTCAGCGTTGCGACCTGGGTTCGATTCCCAGTCAGGGAGCTACACACATACCAAAAAGCAAAAAAAAAAAAAAAAAAAAAGAAAGTTAAGACTGGATGTTGAATTTTAAGTAGAAGCCTTTTGTGATTATATGGTTTTTCTTTTTAAATTTGCTAATATGTTTGAAGACAAATGCTGTTGCCCAGGGCCAGGGAAGGTTGCCATAGGGAATGCAGCTCTGGTTTTCCAGATATTTCAGTTTTTCAGAGGGCTGGAAACTGGATTCAGTGTTTGCTTTGTCACAGTACCTGGACCCAACAGAATGTGTGTGGGCCAGCTTGGGAGGCAGTGTCAGGGCTGCCAGTTTATAGTCTGCCTCATCTAGTCCCAGAAATACTTGGAACCTAGTGTCAGTTTTATGTCATCTTACATAACTAAAGGCGATTTTCATTGTCGTTTGGAAGAAATAACGATTTTCGAGGATAATTTCCTAATTTAGCTAGTCAGCATTATAGCTGCCTCTCTCTTTTTTATACCTTACCTTTTTGATTTGTCGTGATAAGACCTTCACGATCATTATTATACTTTCCGGAATTAGATTTTACTGATTAATTTTAAGCAGTCTTAAATTTGGCTCACTTGGAAGCAGTATCACTATCGACTAAATGCCTTTCTCTCCCTGCCTCCTGCTTGTTCTGCCCCCTGTGGTCTGTGTTCTGCGGGGGGGTTTTGTATTCTTTTGCCTCCCCGCCTCCCCCACGTTGACCGGCCTTGCAAAGAGCACTCTGCAGAGAGTCCCTCCTCAAAGAGCCACGTCACATATGGAGAGAGGGAAACACTACCAGACTATGTCTGCACAGCAGACCCTCTAATAACACTGTTTTGTTACAATGTTGATAAGAAAAAAACATCAATGCCTGGCTGCTACCACTGTGTGCGTTGAGTGTGCATGTGTCACCACGTCTGCAAGGGTTTTCTCCGGGTGCTCCTGTGTCCCAAAGATGTGCAGGGAGGTGAATGAGTGTCCACATTGTCCCCGTGAGCGAGTGAGGGTGTGTGGGGGTGGCCCTTAGAAGTTTGGGGATGCTCCTGTGCTCAGAAGTGGGCCATAGGAATTCTTAGCTCTTGTTCCCTTCAGTGCGCCCCAGTCAGCTGGGTTTCGTTTGTGCTGCTTCGCTCAGTGGCAGGTTCCACTAGGATGTCATTACGTGAGGTCTCACTGGACAGACACAGTTACATAGAGTTAGGTTCAGTTGGGTTTTTAAACATTTTTGTATTTTAGAAGTCATTTTACTCATATTTCTATACATGTAAATTTTTTTCTGCTAGGAATAGTTTTAAGCCTTACTCAAAGTTGAATAATAATGGTTTGCAAAAGGATCTTTTATTTTATTTTATTTTATTATTTTATTGATCTTTTATTTATTATCATGAACTGGTTTGTGTCATATGTGCTATTTCTTTGTCTTAACTATTTATAAATTCCCTGTTGTAGCATAAGAACTTATAATTCCCTCATTATTTGCATTTATATTACTTTTTATTATTGATGTCAGGGTCCAACTTCGTTCTATGTCTTCGTTCTATGTGGTTTACGTTGGAGTCACTTGATCCCCGTTTTTATTTCACACGCACAGTGGACTGTGGACTAACTGCTAAGTCTCACTTGTATCACCTCACCTGCCCAGTGAGCGCTCGTGTCTCACGGGCTGTGATTTATATTCTCACGGGACTGGTAGGGTTTTCTGCAAGGTGAAATAATGGTCCTCAGTAATTTGGGTGATATGGGACTCTCAGCTCTGTCCGTCGTTGACTGTATGGGTTCTGCTGTCGAGAGCACATCTGGCTTCGGGTGGTCCTGTGTGCTGTGCTGCTCCACCCCTAGAAAGACATCTGCCGTCCTCCTGGTTGGCCTAGTACAGTCTCCAGGCCACGCCAGACAGTGTCTGTTCTCCTTTTACCCAGGTTCCATCCGTGAGGAGAATGGGGTCCGGTGGCATGTATGTCCCTACTGCACCAAAGAGTTCCGGAAGCCCAGCGACCTGGTGCGCCACATCCGCATTCACACGCACGAGAAGCCCTTCAAGTGCCCACAGTGCTTCCGCGCCTTCGCAGTGAAGAGCACGCTGACCGCGCACATCAAGACGCACACGGGCATCAAGGCCTTCAAGTGCCCGCACTGCATGAAGAGCTTCTCCACGTCCGGGAGCCTCAAAGTGCACGTCCGCCTGCACACAGGTGCCGGCCGGGGACTCATTTCTCTTCCTTACTAAGCAATGAGGGCGCCGTCGGTGGGCTGGGTGCCAGGGCTGTGCTGGCAAAGGAAACCACCACGTGACTGGGCCTCGTGGAGCTGCCGGCTTCACGGGGAGATGTCACAGCACGTCATGCAGAGAGTGAAGACAGCCCAGCTGGGGGGTGACAGAGTTGGATGCAGAACGGTGGGCCCGGTCATTGCCCTCTGGGGACACCTGGGGGGCTCTAGATGCCACCCTTCAGGCGGAGACCTTTGTGTGGGGCCCTGAGGCAGGAAGGGAAACCCTCCGGCCTCCTCTCCCGGTTAGATATTTTACAGTCAGTATTAAAGCATGGAAACTCTCATGTTCGGGCTCCAGTGTGTGTATATCAGCTTTATCGAGATGTAATGCACCGATGACAAAATGCAGTCCTACAGTGTACAGTTCAGAATGGTGCGACCCCCACCTCGGTCTCTTTTCAGACATCTCTATCTCTCCCCAAAAGGAACCTCTGCAGGTTAGCAGTAATGGCCCTACCTCTGCGGGCTGGGCTGAAAAAGCTGAGAGTGGTGGATTTCATTACATGTGCTTTGGAATCTGCACTTCAGTTTACCAATAAAATTGTAAATGAAAGATGTTTCCTTCCGAAAAAGGAAGTGATCTGGGAGGGTAGTTAGAGGGATGCGGTACTGCCCTCACCAGCAGTGGCCTTACTTGTACTTGGTGACAGCAACCCTTCGCTGTGTGTGTCCTGAGTGCCGGCACTGCCCGGTGATGTTGGAACTTCACGCATGCAGCAGAAGCCCAGAGGCCCGCGTGCGACTGCTGCTTCCTGATGACACTTGCACGCTGGGGTATCCCCAAGGACTCCTAGTGCTTTGAATGCTTGTATTTTACTTTCTCCTGAAAATAGGGAATGTTTTCTTGGTTTGGTTTCAGATGCTGTTACTACATGCCTTAGTATCTGTAATATGAAATGCATGCAAACAAGGGAAAATGACTAATTTACAATAGCCACGAAATTATGAGCATGAAACGACAAGTTGAATATTCAGATCGGTATTAAAATGCTAGAATTTTACATTGGCATAGTCATCGTTGAGATGTATCTCCTTGAAGTAATTCTGCATTGTACTTTTATTTTCATCAGGAGTCAGACCTTTTGCTTGTCCTCACTGTGACAAAAAGTTCCGAACCTCAGGCCACAGGAAGACCCACGTTGCTTCGCACTTTAAACACACGGAGCTGAGGAAGATGAGGCACCAGCGTAAGCCCGCCAAGGCCCGCGCGGGCAAGGCCAGCACGCCAGTGCCCGACATTCCTCTGCAGGAACCGATCCTCATAACCGACGTAGGTAAGGCGAGGCGGCCTCCTGCTGGGGTCCAGCACGGCCCGCGCAGCTCAGTCAGGCCCTACTGCAGCTCTCTCATGGAGTGCTGTGTGCTGCCTGGGCCAGGTGTGCCACCGTCGGCACTGAAGCCCCAGTCCTGGCTGACGCCACTCGGGTTGTGTTCTTGGGACAAGGAGGTGGTGTCAGGGAAGACTCAGCGTGAGACGCCTGCCGGCACAGGACCCTCCAAGAGGACAGGTGTTTGCTGCCTGAGGCTCGGGCTGCACTGTCACTTGCACCTGAAACCCCTCCCTGGGCTGAGATAGGTCGGGGCTGCTTTGCTCTCTGCAGAGCTTTCCAGCACCTAACTCTCGGGGTGTTCAGCGGGTGAGAGCACAGAAGGGGGTCGGCTGCCCGGTGGCCAGTCGGAACCCTCTGAGAGCCCCGCCAGGTTCTGGGGGCTCACGAACGGAGCAGCAGACCCCTCTCACTGAGTGTGTGCTGGTCTGCGCCCTGGTGGGTAGGGTCACAGTGCTTTGCGTTACTCCTCACATGCAGAGCGGCCTGGAAAAGTCAGGACAGATTGGACATGTAGTTTGCAGCCCGAGAACGATCCTTCATACTTGAAGTTTACCCTCAAGTTACCGGTTCTTTCCGGTTGCCGTGACTCAGGTCAGACAGCTGTGGCTTTCTTGACTTGAAGCGTGTAAATATCGTAGCTGGCTGGAAGGAGAGTCCTGAATCTCCAGACATTTTTCCAAGGCTAAAACGGGATTCGTTTTGCTCACTGGCTCCACACATACATCTCGGCCCAGAGGAGAAGTGGACTTGGCCTCCGGTCTAGGCTGAGCGAGAGAAATGAGGAAAAGGGTGCTGCAGGTGGCTTCCCCAGGTGAATGGTAGAACGTTGCACTCAGTGTCACTGTTGTATATGTTTGTGTCCGTCTGTCCTCTCAGACTCGGAGCTCTTTGGGGGCTGCATAGAACAGAAGTGACTGCCGTGGCCTCTGGGGACAGATTGGACTGAATGTGGCAGAGAGGGCTCGAGCATGGTTTGGTTACAGTTACTGAGGGAATTGAGAGAGATGTTCCAGCTCAGTCTGTTCACTGAAAGCACGCTGCTTTGCACCAGGACTGTCACTTCAGAAAGGATAGACCGCCTTAAGAGTAGTGCACCAGGCGCTCGAGTCTGCACGTGAGGGCAGTGCTGTTGGACGGTGCAGTGTGATATGGTCATGGATTGTATTTTTAGAAACTTCTAGAGCCACATGGGAGCTCAGAATCGTCTTTCCCAACGTTCCCTACGTCTACGAGTGTAGGAGCCGTGCTCTAGAGAGAGCTGTAGCTTCGCTTGTGGGTTGTGTAGCTGGTCTGTGCTCCCGGCAGAGCTGGAGCTGATCTTCGGGGTCTGAGCCCCAGTGTGCGGGTAGTGACGGGTGTGTCCTCCCGTGGCCACGACCATCGCCGCTCGTCACTGTGCCCTGGTATCAGGCACCAGTGGTGTGCACTGACCTTGACTGCATTTCACCAGACATGCTGCCTGTCTTACTCTAAATGTTTTTCTTCTGATTCAAGCATTAAATTTTAAATAAAATTTAATGTGCAGACTGGGCAAGTATTAGAGACAGGGTGAGCCTAATCTGATCTGTAGCTGCTTCTGGATTTTCAAATCATGTATATACATGTATTTTCTTTTTAAAAAATCACTGTTTTTGTCTATATAGGAGTGTGTGTGTGTTTAATACCGTTTCACACGGCATCGATGTTTGAAATTTCACTTCTTTGAGTGAGCCAGGCTTTAGGCATCTATTATTTTAAACCTCAGGGTATAATGAATGATCTGCCAAGTTTATGTTTGTGTTTTAATTATATTGACATTATTTGATCTTGTCTTTCTTTAACACATTTGTCTAACTTAGTATATCTGATTTATTTTACATGTGCTATAGATCAAGCTTGTCCAACTTGTGGCCCACGGGTTGCATGCGGCCCAGGATGGCTTTGAATGTGGCCCAACAAAAATTGGGACACTTTCTTAAAACATTATGAAAATGAAGCACGGGCCTGTTTTTTAGCTCATCAGCTATATCATTAGAGTCAGCGTATTGTACGTGTGGCCCAAGACAGTTCTTCCAATGTGGCCCAGGGAAGCCACAGGTTGGATACCGTCCTATAGATCATATATATGTTATGTTTCTCATCATTTTGGTGTTTGACAATATTTGCATTTTCTTATTATTTACAGTTTATGAAAGCTCTTATAAGACTAAGTTGTATTTTCCTCAAGCACCATAACACAGTGAAAGCTTTTTCTTCTGTTATTATAAAAGGAATTTTAGGGAGTTTTAAGGACATTTTTAGTTTGTTTTTGAAACATACCTACTAATTAACTGAAATTTATTCATGCTTTTCTTTGAGATTAGTGCTTTCTTTAAAAATACACATAAAAGAGCTGATTAGTAGAAATGGCATAATGTAGTTAAGACCTTACGGCTTTTATGTACGTCTGATTCCCCCTTAATTTTTTTTTTCTCTGAAGACTGAGACCTTATAATTAGCCTAACATTTTAATAGAACTCTGTGTTTGTAAAATTATTAGAGGTGAAAAACAAAGCATTTAAAAAGTGAGGCACGTTGCTTTATTTCCTTTAATTATTCAAAATAGGAATACCCCCTCGACCCCTTTGCACAGGGCTCAGATATATCTGGGGTCGCTTTCAAAATATCTACCCCTGGATACCAGCCCAGAGACTGGAATTCCACAGTTGGATGGGGAGGCTGAGGTAATGGTTGTACATACCCGGATGGGCTATTGCAGCATGTGACAGTGTGCAATTAGAAACAATGGAAATCTCCATTAAAAGTGTGTTAAGTATACTGGGCACATTGGTACTCTGGCAGTCCTTGCAGACACTCAAAGGACGATGGGGAAGAAGTCATAGGGAATGACTTGAAAAAATGTTAAAAGTAGGTATGAACTGCAAACACGTGGTCACAGGGTAGTGTATGCTTGATCTCACTTATGTTTGTGTGTAACAAATGCTTTTGTTAGTGTGTACACCAAACTGTTAATTATGGTTTTCTCTGAGAGGTGTTACCGTGCAGGTTCTTTGTGTATCTTTCTGTGATCTTCTCAATTATTCTAGAAGGGGCCAGAGGACTTGCCAGTTGTGTAAGCGTGGTTTAGCATGCGATTGGACACTGGGGTTTGGCTCACGGAGTGCAGGCAGCATGGGAGAGGCAGTGAGGGCAGACTGGAGACAGGGGTGGGCCAGCTTTGAGGCTTAGGGTGGCGGGGGGGCCACCCACCTCAAAGAACTGGTCCTCGGGAGTGAGGCAGAGGGCTTCTGGAAACATGCAACCAGAACCTTCTATCATGGAGAAGAAAGGAGCTCGTTTATGCTGGAGAGCTGGTTTACCACGGAGCGCAGGTTCTAGGAGCCCCACTGGAGAAGGGAGTGGGAGGGACAGCATCAGGGCCGTGTGGGTATGCGCTGCAGGAGTAGTGGCCGGAGGGGGCCCTGCACCAGGATCGGACAGAGTAGGGGCACTTTGGGCTGAACTGGGGGGCCTGTGGCATGGAGCTGCCTGTGGTCTCCACTGAGGCTCAGCTGTCAAGGTGCCCGTGCTGCTGCGGGTCTGTGTGAAGCTGCCAGCGCGGGTGTGGCCTAACGCATGCAGGTGTCCAGGTTTCATTGCTCCCACCGAAGCCATGCAGTCATGTCACCTGATGTGTTTGGTGTCTGCACTGTAGAGCACTGGGACGGAGCACCTGAAATTCTAACTGCCGGCCTGCCTGCCCGGCTGCCGGGTTGGGAAGCTGTTGAGCAGCTCAGCCTCGCCCCTGCGCTCCGGTGCATCTGTGGCGGGGGGTGTGGGCAAGGTGAAGCAGTGGAGGGCTGCACTTGTGCAAGTGACCTGCGGATTTCACGGATCGTGCCCACTGCCGTGAACTTGTGTGCTTCATATAGCTAACTGCTTAACTGTTTCAATTTTCTGCTTTTTCTTCTTGTTGCTTTTTAATCTATAGCTTGTCTGATAAAGCAGATAAAATCAGTTTCTCATATTTGTATATTTATGCAATTTGTTTTAATAGAGGGAGGAGAATAGTAAGGCTTTTTTTATTGTTTGTCTTAGAAACCATGCATTCCCTGTCATTCAGTGAGAGCAGTGAATTGGCTTATCACAGTATTTAGAGTTCACAATTTTCATTGCGTGGTACTTTTATGCTAATGGTTATTGAACCTATTTGCATAAAATTCCAAGTAACCGTGCCTCGCCCAACACACGGGTGGTGAGCGTTTGCAGTCTCACTCCACACGCTCAGCACTGGCCAGGGGCATCCCTCTCTACTGCCATTTTGGAGACTGTTCACACTAGTTTTCTGTTCTCTTCATGGAACCGAAGTGGTCCCTAAGCCCCGTAGGTGTCCAGTAAATGTAGATGTCTCATAAAGACTGACCATACGACCGTGAATGAATGACCTTGCTATGAATTTGTGCTCCCTTCTGTCCTCCATCCCCGAGCCTGAGCACACGGTCATTTGTTTCCTCGGTCCTGCCTGCATGTCCTACTTGGCAGGTGCTGTGTTGGCCTAGGACGGTGCTCGGGACCATGGACAGCTCCCGGCCTCAAGCAGCTGTAGCCAGTGAGGTGGGCAGGAGAGGAGAGGGCACGCAGGGACGCCCTGAAGTCAAGTTCAGCCGCAGCGAGGTGATGGGGAACGCGGCTTGTTCAGAGGACAGTGGAAGCACGGGGTGCAGGTGGGCAGGCAGGTGGAGGGCAAGCCTCTTCTGGGGACCACCTGAGCAGCTGTCGTCCTGACTTCTGAGAGGAGGCCACGAAGGTGTTAGAGCTCATTAGCACTATTGCTTGCTGTAGGAAGTGATGTGAGGTGGTGGCAGGGAACAGTCCTTAGGGGACGGCTCAGCTTGGGGAGGGTCTGCCACGGAGCCACGAGTCCAGGCCTGTCACTCACCTGCGTCGGCCTCAGTCCCGTGTTGGGAAGGTGGTGGTGGGCTGGGCTGACCAGCTGTAGCCCCTGCTTTGAGCGAGAGAGAGCAGCTGCTGGGAGAAGGCCTGCATGCTCTTGGAGCTGCCTGGAAGGAAGACACCTTTGAAAGGGCCCGGGGTGGCCCGACTTGTCTGGAGGGTTGGTGAGGCTGCTCAGGCCTGCACCCTGTGTCACGCCCGGGTCCCCAGAGGGCTCCGCATTCTCTCTGGAAAGTCAGTGTGGGAGGTGCAGACTGCTGACACAGTGGAGCCGATGTCACTTGCTCCCTCTTGTGTGAGATGAGTGGAAGTGGAAATGAGGAAGCAGGTTTCAGAGACACTGGAGAAGCGTGATCTTCCGGGCCAGCACAGGACGGATTCGAGGAGACAGAAGAAAGTTCTCAGGGATTCCGAAATGCCCGGCCCGTGTGACTGGGGGAGCGGGGGGAGGAGGTGCAGTTAGGGCAGAGAACTGAGCTCTGACCTGGACTCTGAGGAAATGTCAAGGAAACCTGTTGAAAGTCGTGCACGGAAGTGGGGGCGTTGTTATGGGGTCGGGGGGTGGGGCAGGCCCAGCTGAGCTAGATGCGACGGTGCGTCTTCCCGAGTGTTCAGGTAACACCGAGCGATCCCGAAGGTTCAGGTGCACATTTGTCCTGAATTACTTGCATAACTCAGTGGCTTGTCAGGGCATGTTTGTCACATGGTCAACTCAAGGAGTTCTTTGCTTACTGAAACTGTGTGAAACCTCAGTTGTTTAAGGTACTTAAGGGTATTGCTTCAGTTAGTAATTTGGCTATGTACACATGTTGCTTTTCTGTGAAAACACTGACTTTCCTTAGAATGGGAGATCATGTTAGAATCATTTCTGTCTTGCTGTGTACAGTCTTCATACTGGACACATAAGAGATTAAAATCCCAATTAACTTAAATTTTGGATAAAGTTATGTATAAGAAATTCCATGCCAACAAATGTTCATATAGGAAGTAAGCATACAAATCCATTAAAAATTGGCTCTAAAACCAAGGGAAGTAACTGTGACAAAATAGATACTCCTTGTTGAAAAAGATACTTTATTTTAACTTTATGGGCACCCCGCTAGGTACTCTTTAAATAGCCAGCTCTTAACATGATGAAAATCTAGTTGCCACATTGGAATGTACACATTAACTCCTCTGAACTTTCATCTTCTGGGTATAGCAGACACCTTTGACATTTAACTTTTTTAGGAGCACTGACAGTGAATTATTCCTGATTTTCTTTTGGTTTGTAGGTCTTATCCAGCCCATCCCAAGAAACCAGTTTTTTCAAAGTTATTTTAATAATAATTTTGTAAATGAAGCAGATAGACCATACAAGTGCTTTTACTGTCATCGTGCATATAAAAAATCTTGCCACCTTAAACAGCATATCAGGTAAGGTAACATACATTCAGAGATGGAAATTTAGCATAATTACAGTGATTTAATGATTTGGTGACTTGTAGAAATATTAAGGATGATTAGTGTTAGCCTTTGGTAATTAAAATGTCACATTTGACCCCAAAATATTTGTTGGTAATTTATATTTTTATTCTTTAGTGTCTTGACTAAAATATTTTACCACTGAATTTTATTTACACTTATTTCAGTATTTGCAATTTCTAGGGCATGCCCAAGAAGTATAAGGTTTGTTTCATTAGAATTATGCTCTTTAACAGTTTTTCAGGTGTATTTATCAGAGTTTAGGTTAAATCTTGGTGGTAACAGCAGTGATGAAGAAAGTAGAAACTTGATCACGAGAGACAGTGAGATGTCACGAGAAGAGTTTGGCGCTTAGAGGAGCTAGCTGTGTTCTAGCTCTGTGGCTCCACGTATGTCCCGTCCTGGGAGCCAGGTGCATCTCAGACATTCCCCTTGGTAGCATGCGGGGAGCTGCACCTCGTGCTTAGCTTACTAGGAAGTGAGGATGGAGTGAGGTGATACACGGGAGGAGCGCACTCGGAGTTAGAGAGGTGGTGAGAGTGTCGGAGCGTGCTCATTCATTACAATGTTCATTCTTTCTAGATCACACACAGGCGAAAAGCCTTTTAAATGTTCTCAATGTGGAAGAGGCTTTGTTTCTGCAGGAGTGCTCAAAGCACACGTCCGAACACACACTGGACTGAAATCTTTCAAGTGTCTGATGTGTAACGGAGCTTTCACCACTGGTGGGAGCTTGCGGCGGCATATGGGCATCCATAACGACCTGCGTCCCTATATGTGTCCCTATTGCCAGAAAACATTTAAGACCTCACTCAATTGCAAAAAGCACATGAAAACCCATAGGTAGGTATCATTCTGGTGGTCACTTTTTAATAACTCTTATAATTCCCATATGGTGGTGGAGTGTTTTTAAAAGTACTTGTCTGATTCCTGTATTCCTGCTTCTAGCTTGAGGTGTATGGGCTAAAGAAACTTCTATGTCCATGTCTAGGGATCTTTTGAGAACTACAGACACTTTCTGTTCTTATTTTTTAATATATCACTGAAGTAGTCTATATTGGGCTGAATGCTTTGTAAGGTCTCTTTCAAGACTGATAGTAACAGATGAAATGCTAGAGGGACTCCATCGTCGAGTATAGGTAGGTAGTGAAGATGTCAAAAAGAAAATGTTGGTCTCTCTGTGATTTCGAGGCACACGATGTTGTGTCTGGATGGTAATTACTCTCCATTGTTGACTCAAAAAGAACATGTTGTAGGTCTCCATGAACCTACCACTAAAGCTCAGTAGGTCTTACTTGATTGAAGGAGGTGGTCCCAAGAGCCCTCGCAGACATGCGCTCCCGGCAGTACCCAGTGCTGGTTCCGCGGGCGCCTCTGCGAGGCTGCACAGGCCTGTGTTGTAGTGGAAACACCTCCCAGCCAGGCTGACCAGATGTGCTGTCTGAAATGGGATGGGACCATTGTTTTCTGCCCCATTCCAAACGGGACGTCCGGTCAGCCTAGTCCTGGAAGACTTTGAAAACCAGAGTTACCAGGCCTACTGTAAGAGAGTGTCACCCCTTTGCATGGGAGTTTTTCCTCTTGGACAGTATTTTAACCTAGATGTCTGTGCCTGGGCACTACCTGCAAAGCCAAACCCCAGAGGTTAGAATCAGTGACCTGTGAGAAACAGTCGTCCTGGTTCGTCCACGAGATGGCTAAGCACACTCGACAGAGGTGACTTGCTTTTGGCACATTGATCACTTAGCCAGGAACTTGAACTGCTTCTGGAGACCAGCAAGGGACTGTAGTATCAGTGGTGTCAGCCCAGGGGACTCCTGGCTGTTTCTTTCTGGCACACCTGAGTGCATCCGTGGAGGAAGCTGCACGCCTCGCGTGCGCTCAGGGCTGGGCACTGTGGGCATACAGACGCTCCCCTCACTGTGGTGGAGGCCTGGGGACAGTCCCCGCTGGGAGGAGGGTGGCACGGTGATGATGGTCTTCTCTGTTGGGAAGCCAGGTCTCTGTGGTAGTGTTGGGAGCCTGGGTTTAGGGCCCTGTTTGTGAGCTGGATGGCCAGTGGGAAGTGGGCCAGCTGTTCCTAGCTGGATCACCTCTATTAGGTGGAGTGTCACATCGGCCACTGCTGGTTATGGACAGATGCCACGTGTGGCTTTGCGGTGGCAGTCTAGAGATCGGTAGGTCCGTCCATCCTGTAGACCTGCTAGCACATGGGTTTCATCCCTTTGTCTGAAGTGCTGGGAATTCCTGAAATACCACAACGCTTGCATTACAAGTAGGTATAAAAGGTTATGTCGTGAAAGTCACTTAAAAACACCCCAAGCAAACGCAGCAAAATCGCCTCCACGCCACCCTGTGAGGCACCTCGCCTCCCTTCCCCTCTGGAGAGTGCTGGGGAGGACGCGGGCTGCACACACCCACCACCACGCAGGTGCCCTGACAGTGACGCTGTGCCAGCACGTGTCCTCGCTCCTGGTTTGATCACACGTTCGCTCCCCCTTCCTCGCTAAAACCAGTTGAGACGATTTCTGAAGTCAGAAAATGAGGAGAGGGGTTTGTTGGGAACTAGACTGGAATTCCGAGTTGACAGAGGCATGAATTCTGGAGTCAGATGTAGAGTGACACTTGTGTGGGTTTGACTGTGGTGTCTGCTTGGGGACCAGTCACTCACATGGTGATACTATGCAGCCTGTCGGTCAAACAATTGTCTGAGCCATTTTTAAAATTTTTTTCGATGTATTCATTGAATTCCTTATTTGTTTTTCTCTTTGAAAGAAAGAGAAAGTGTTGACCTTGATGCCAATGCACTGGACATGCTGTGCGTAGTAAAGCAGCATTGACCTGAGTCATGAATGACCTTGCAGGATATCTGAGTGGCCCTCTGCTGCCTCGTCTGTGTCCTGTGACACAGCGGATGGTCGGTCGTGTGTGCCGCATGCTGTGAGTGACAGCAGGTTACAGGACTCTGTCCCCTGTCTATCTAGAGCATTAAAGCCAGCCCAGCAAGGCGCAGTCTCTTTACATACAGTTCTTTCCCTGAAACTTGAGCGCACTGCAAAATTGGAGTTGGGACAGTTTTGGGAAGTATGTGGCGTCTTTTACATTTTTGTAACTTAGAGGTTGTGGTGTGTGCTGTGCTGCCTTTGTGTCGCTGTAACTTGAGAACATGGAGGCAGCCTGATGTTCCTTCAGGACCGTATGGGATCTGACACTCAGTCACGTTGCCACTGTGGCTTCAAATGGGAACCTTTATAAGGACGCGTTCCTCACTAATTCTGAGTTGTTCCATGGTCACGATGTGGTAACATAGCGAGCATGGCTGGCACGGTGGCGTCTTGTGCTGGTGGTGCTGGCAGCGTCTAACTTGATGACTGACCGTTGGTTGTTTTGAAGATATGAGCTGGCCCAGCAGCTCCAGCAGCATCAGCGAACCGCCTCCATCGACGACAGTGGTGCGGAGCCACAGGGCGTGCACGTGTCCACCCCCGTGCCGGTGGGTGTGGACGGCCAGGAGCTGCCACAGGCTGCCAGCGCCGTGGCCGCACTGGACCTGGAGCCATCGCACGGCGTGGGGACAGAAGATGCGGGGCTTGGCCAGCAGTTGACAGATCCACCTCTCGGAGCAGAGGAAGGTACGTTTCTGGAGTTTGAACTTCTAGAATCATCCGTGCAGTGTTGCAACCCTCACTCTCACTGCAGTCCATGTCGATGTCCCCGTCTCTGACTCCTTGGGCACACTGTGTGCTCTGCCTATGTCGAGAGACAGTCTGATGGCATCTGGGCTTCAGAAATGGAGCCTTGTCCTATCGCCCACGTTCATCCCTCACTGCACCCACAGTGCCTCTGGTTGCCGGGATGTGGGCGTCTGTCACACTGACAGTGCCCACCTGCACTGAGCTCGGGGCCTCATCCGACACGTTGCTGCCCTCATCCATAGAGTGGCTGCAGAAAGTCGGCGCAGCAGTGACCCCCAGGACAGAGAGGATTTGCATCTGGCACAGGCCCCGTCTCATACAGGCCTGCCGCCAGTGTGCTGGCCATTCACTCTTCTGTTTTGTGGATGCCCAGAATGCATTTAGTCCACGGGCAGGGCTTTGTCGTTTTTACCCTCTTTGTTGTGTGGGACAGCACACATCTGAACAGGGTTTAAGTCGTCGTTGAATGTGACTGCATTTAGCATATTGCTTTATAAAAGGGTGCCTTAAGTTGTAGGAGAAGCTGAAGTGACACTGTTCTGGAAGTGCAGAAGTAATGCCTTGACTGAGTGTCATACGCATGTATGAGGGTGTCCAGAAAGTACCCAGCCATGCAATATGAAGAATAGAGGCATTTATGGCTGGTTTTTTCCAGACCGCCCTCGTAGTATGAGAAGTGCCCTCCTGCGGCCCTTTCAGTGTAAGGAGGCTGGTCGCTGGGCACTCGCTGAAGCGCCCTCGGGCAGATCGGCAGATGGGAAGTACCCTCCGCGTTTACGAACCTCCTGCTGTCTGCGTTCTTGTCTTCAGACAGGTTCGTGGCTGCGCAGCACGCGCTCCCAGGGCACATGGGCCAGTTTGACGAGCAGGCGCCTCCGCAGCAGCCCTTCGAACCGGCTGGCCTGCCACAGGGTCGGTGCTGGGTCCCGGGTGGGTTGTCATGGGCTGTACCTCAGGGCCTACTTCAGGCCCTTCTGAAATTTACGGTTTCAAACCACGTAACTTCTTGCATGGAGAGACAGACAGAGAGAAAGAGAGAGAGGTTGTGTTCTGTCTTGTGGTCTCACATTTTCTGGAAAGCCACCTTGGGTAGGCATCGGGGCTGAGGGGTGACCGGGTGCTCGTGGCCGGTCTGTAAGCTCGCAGTGCGTGGCCGTGATGAGCACAGCCCGATTCCTCCTCAGAAAGTGCACGTGACCCTTCAGACATCTTCGTTTGCGAAACCTGCCATGTCTTTGCCTGTTGGTATGTCTTTAGTATGTTTTGCGGCACTCACGCTCTCTGCTGTCCTGCAGGTTTCACAGTGGCTGACACATACAGCCCGCAGACACAGTTCCCCGCTGTCCAGCAGCTGCAGGACTCCAGCACGCTGGAGTCACAGGCCCTGTCCACCAGCTTCCACCAGCAGAACTTACTTCCCGTGCCCAGCTCGGACCCGATCGGTGCGGTGAGTCCTCACGGGACACCGGCCCTGCTCAGCACGCTCTTCTGTCCCCACTGCAGTCCTTCAGAATTTGCCTGCAGAAGAGGCCTTGCTCTCTTTTTACAACTTTAAGATTAATGCATCACCTGTGGAAACTCAAATGTTACACAGCACATAGGGCTTTCTTTTTCCCTAAAAAGATTTTAATTTCACTTAAGGTTTTCCTTACCAGGATGTGACTTTACCTTTTTGGTTAAACATCAGGAAGGTCAGTAAAGAGTCGTAACCTCTGAAAGGTACGATGTTGCGTTACTCACAAATCTAAACATTTTGTCTGTACAGTCTTAAATGTGTTAGAATGAAAATGTAATGAGTAACGTAAATGTAAACGTAACTTAAAAATGCTCTCTTAGTCAACTTGAAGACAGGTTTCGGTTTCAATTTTTGGGAAGTGTCTCCATAGTTATGATAGTGATTGGCCAATTGGTTGTCCTCTCGCTTTGCCCAGTGGTGGACCTGGGGCTGATGGGACCGCTCTCCAGAGGCCTGCCGCTGCACTGGGGACAGAGCGCGTGCACCCTCCCCCCGTGCGGTTTTGTGACAAGCGAGGAGACTTAGTGTCTTCAGAAAGGAAGACTGTCGTTCACTCTGAGCAAGAGTTCAGCAGATGAAAGAGTGACCTCTTACTAAGAGGCAGAAGAATACGGCAAGCTCATTTTTGTGCTTGAGTGAACTTTGTGTGAAAGTAGGTTAATAGGAAATAAAGTAAATATTTAATAAAATCACCAGAAATGATTCTTATTCTCTGTCTGGCCCACCTGATTGCAGTGAGCTACTTGGGGATTTTCCCTTTTAAATCCACATTCGTAAATGTGGTCATCCTTGGTGGTTAGTTCTGTATTATTCATAGTCAAGGGGTCTGCTTGATGCTTCTGTTACATTTCAGACAGCTCCTTTGATTCAGGAGTCACCCCAAGAGGAACTGGGCCTACAGACGCCACGCCCCCCATTCCTGGAGGACAGTGAGGACCAGAGCCGACGCTCTTACAGGTGGGCACCTGCACCCCTGGCGTGACGGACATGGCTCCCACCGCCCAAAGGCGCGCCTCCACCGTTCAGGGCTTGGCAGTGTAACTCCCTCAAAAACTTTGAAGTGGGTCCCGCTGTCATCACAGCTAGACACGTGGAAATGAGCTTTCTCAATCCCTTTTTTTTTTTTTTTTTTTAGTTTTTAACACGTGAATAGAAATTTTGAACCATAATTACTTCACCCTTGATTTGAGTACATTATGTATGCTGTAACAACCGGGGGGAAATTAACACCTCACGTGCATAGATTCAGCTCCCGTAGTTCAGTTTTGTGGACTATTCAATAAACCGGAAGAGCACATAAGTTGGCATTTCCACGTGTCTGGATGCAGGAATGACTGTGACCTGAAGGAGAGAAAGGGTCCACAGTGTCTCGGTGACGTAGTAGAGACGGCACTGCGTATGTCTGCTTATTAGTTAGTGTTACGAGAAGTTTCTCCTGAGTCAGTGTCGTGCCTGCTGGGGGTTACGTGGGATTTGCTAACTTTGAAATAGTAAACCGTGTTTAGCAGTGCAGACACTCTGAGCAGGATTTGCTGTAAGCGGTTATTATTGCTAACATTCTATACTTTTGTAAATGTTGGGGAGCACATTTCATGGGTGAAGGCTGGTGCCTCTGTCATTCTCAGATGTTGCATCTGCAGTCACGCTATGCATTCACGTGGCCTGTGCCGTCCCGTGTGTTTGCAGGTGTGACTACTGCCACAAGGGCTTTAAGAAGTCCAGCCACCTGAAGCAGCACGTGCGCTCGCACACGGGGGAGAAGCCCTACAAGTGCAAGCTCTGTGGGCGTGGCTTCGTGTCCTCCGGGGTCCTCAAGTCCCATGAGAAGACGCACACAGGTCATTGTCTGCCTTGCCCTGGGGGTCACGTGGTTCTCATTCCGTTCAGGGCATCATACAACTGTCACCACTGTCCAGTTCTAGGGCATTGCCATCACAGCAGAAGAACCTCCCCATTAGCAGTTGCCGCCCATTTCCCTGCAGCGCCCCAGGCAGCCAGCGGCCTCCCTTCTGTCCCCGTGGAATTGCCCATCCTGGACGTGTCACATTTTCAACGGTGTCACACCCCACGTGGCTGGCCATTGTCACTGGTTTCTTTCACTCTGCGTTGCTCAGGGTTCATCCCTGCCATAGCCTGGGCCAGGTTGTCACGCATTGGTACAGCCCAGTGGCGTTCTGCTGTACAGGTGGCCACACTTTATTTGCCCATTCACCAGGTATTGGGCATTGAGTTGTTCCCATTTGTTGACCGTGAGGAATAATCCTGCTCAGAAGTTTCCGTGTGCATGTGTGTTTCCATGTCCCTGTTTAGCAGTTGCCACCGCTCAGTCCTATGATGATGCTGTTGACACCTTTGACTTTACCACACTGTTCCCACAGTGGCTACACCCTGTCACTTGTCCCAGCCGTGCACGAGGGCTCCAGTCCCACCTTCTGGTCCGTGTTTAGGTGGCCCGTCCTCACAGGTGTGAGGTGGCGTCTTGTGCGTTTGACTCGTGTTTCTCTGGTGACTAATGCTGCTGAGTGTCCCTTCGTGTGCATTTTGAGAAATGATCCTGGGCCATTTTACAGTGAGAGCACTTCTGTTCCTGTTACTCAGTTGTAAGAATTTTTTAAATACATCAGATACATATCCTGCAATTAAACATACTTTAAACATATCGTATCGCTTTTAGTGTTGACTACACTTGGCACGTTGATCAGTGTATCAGTAATATGTCTTTCACGTGACGTGCTGCGGTCTCTGCGGTGTTTACTGTGTTTCTGCCCTCCCAGGTGTGAAGGCATTCAGCTGCAGTGTCTGCAACGCTTCTTTCACGACCAACGGCAGCCTCACCCGGCACATGGCGACGCACATGAGCATGAAGCCCTACAAGTGTCCCTTCTGTGAGCAGGGCTTCCGCACAACCGTCCACTGTAAGAAGCACATGAAGAGGCACCAGGAGGCGCCCTCGGCAGGGTCGGCAACGGGAGAGGCAGACACAGGGGCAGGTACTTACTGCTGATCCAAGGCTTAGTGACCAGTGTCCCACCTTCTGCGGTCTCCTCAGTGTCATTACAGGTCGCCTCAGCCTCTGGTGACAGAGCTGTCTCCTGCCACACATGACGGCATGTAGGGGGAGAGCGTCAGTTCTCAATGCGTAGGAAATCGGCTGTCTCACTGTCATAATGTCGCAGTCCACGTAACCTTCCCTTTCCTGGAGTTTGTTACAGACAGTCTCCGTCGGTTCAGGCGGCTCCGTGGAACGCCAGCCTCTTTTTCTGTGGGACTTGCTGTTGGGCATTCAGGAGTGTGAGTGTTGACGGAGTGCGTGAGCTTGATGGGCTGTGCTCGCCACGCGCGTCAGCGGCGCAGTGGACAGGGAACGCTGTATCGTTTCATCTCCCCTCGCAGGGGGCCCACTGAACATGAGATACGCTGATGAGCCCAGTCCCCACAACAGGGGGTAGCGTTGTGTGTTACACTCTTTATACTTATCAGATGAGTTCTTTTCAGCAAATTCCACAAGTTTGATCACAGTTCTAAGAATGTGCATGTTGTGTATTTTCACGCCTGACCCGGTACACAGCATTTTGATTTTTAGCCAATGTGAATCTGCATGTAGCGTGAGATATGCTGCTTTGAGTGCGTGTCTTGGCGGGATGCCCCCTGTGCTGTGGCTGTCCTGCTCATCCCACCCGCCCTTTGCTCAGTGAGGCCATCCATCAGGTGCTGATGGGTCTTGGCCTTCCTCCACTGCTTACCCAGCCGCCTGCGGTGCTGGGCGGGGTCAGTGCAGCGTTCTCTGTGCCTTGGGGAATGGGTCTTTCCAACGTGCCTGACCTCCCTTCAGACGACAGACCCAACTCCCCATCGAGGACAGCTGTCCCACTTGTCTCTGCAGTAGGTCATTCGTGCCTGACCCGTTAGACTTAGTTAGATGGCCCCAAACTTCCAGTCTGACAACACCTAGTACAGCCTTTACCTCCATTTTTTAAAATTGTATTTTTAAAAATGTTACTGACTTTGTTGGGGTGACATTGGCTAATCAAATTATGTTTCAAGTGTACAGTTCTATAATACATCATCTGTATACTGCATTGTGTGTTCACCACCCAGAGTCAGATCTCCTGTTTATTTTTTCTTACCTTGTGATTTAGTAAAGTATAAAAAGACAATAGTAACTTTTCCTTTTAATGAATTGAAAAAATACAGGCCGTCCACTTATAATTTCTAGAACCCTACAGTTTGCAGTGTTAACTAATCAGCTAGCAGAGATGGTCTCCATGTGTGACACCTGTGTCCCTTCCACCTGGTGCCGTTAGGTCAGCGCTGCTGGGGGTGGGGCAGACTTCTGTCACAGCCCCGCCACATGCTGCGCGTACGTTCGCACACAGCCTCTGTGGCCGCTGTTTTCCAGCTTGGGTCACAGAGAAAAAGCCTCGTGGGCTCTCTTGTCCGTAGCGGGCAAGTCCCTCGTCGGACCGGTTTCTTTTACCCAAACCGGGTGCCTTGCAGTAGAGCTTTACTCGTTCACGTCTGTCGGGGTGGTGAGCCTGCCCGGCCCAACGCCGCCGTCCGGTTTTGGACCTTCTCGCGGTGTTCCGTCTCGCTGCCCTCTTCTCGATGCCTCCTGCCGTGTCGATTATGTTCTCGGTTCCTGTCGTGTTCTGGTGCAGCTGTCTGCACACTCAGACCCCAGTGCTGCAGGGCCACCATGTGTCACCTGCTCCCCCAGCTCCTCCTGGATTTTGCTGTCCTAACACGGGATTTTAGTCCATTCTGTTTTCTTTTCCTGGCGTTCCAACGGAGTGGCTGTGTCCTCCATGCCCCGCGGGCTCCCTGTCCTCCTGCTCTGTGTCCCCTTTCTCTCCCGTCTCTGCCACCTCTTCCCTGTATCCTGAGAGAAAGCACCCCGTTATTTTTTTAATTCACTAATTTGGTTTTAGCCACTATTTTGCTATTTAGTGTTTCTGTTGAGGTTTTTCTTTGACCTTTTTAGCCATCTGCGCAGTAATGACCTGCTCCCAGCCAAACTTATCTCCGTGTTACGTTTTCATAGCAGCGTGTTCTCATTTTTAATCAGTGTAAAACATTCTTGCTTTTCAGGGACGGAATATGTGGACATATATACTGAAACCTTTTTGTCCTTGGAGACTTTTTAACTGGGTCCTGTTTGCTGGTTGACTGATTTGCTCTCCTCTTTCGACTGCTGATTTTCTTTGTTTGATGCTCATGCATTTATTGCCCAGACAAGTATCAATAAACAAATGTCTGTATTCATGACCACCGTGGCTCTGTGGGGATACCAGCAGTGTCACACTCACTGCTGGGTCGACAGCCATGGGAAGAAACTGGTCTTTGGTCACAGCGTCTCTGTGTGTCAGTGACCAGTCTCCCAGGTGCGTTCTTCACGGGGCCGTGTCCTTGCGGTGACCCTGCCTTGTTTCTCAGCAGAAGAGCGACGGGAAATGCTCTACATGTCCCATGTAGGCCCATCGAGTCACACCCTTGTTTGTGCTTAACGTTCCTGTTGTGTTAAGACCCGTTGTGTGTTCAGCTTTGGTGCTTTTCCCTGTGTTTTCTGTAGACGTGTGTGCGGAGGAGGAGGAGGACGGTCCTGACAGAAGTGCATCTAGAAAGGCTCGGCCCGAGGTCATCACCTTCACTGACGAGGAGACAGCGCAGCTGGCCCGGATCCCGCCGCAGGAGGGCGCCACTGTGTCGGAGCGCGTGCTGGTGCAGTCGGCCGCCGAGAAGGACCGCATCAGCGAGATGAAAGACCGGCGGGCCGAGCTGGAGGCCGAGCCCAAGTTCGCCAACTGCTGCTCCTACTGCCCCAAGAGCTTCAAGAAGCCCAGCGACCTGGTCAGGTGGGCCCGCCATGCTCTGCAGGCTTGGCACGCGTCTAAGTGCGCCCTGTCACTGCCAGCGCTGTTGTAACAGTCAGGGAGCTCGGCGGCTGGGCCTGGGGCACTTACGTGGTATTGCTCTGTGGAGTGACAGCTGTAAGCTGGTGCGCACCTTGAGGCTTCATTGTGAACTGAGAGTGCTTTGGATCTGTTGATGGCCTGTGATCGTGGTGTTAGTAACAGACCGAAGCTTAGGCACACCTTGGCGCTGCGCTTGGCAGTGGGCAGAATTAACAGCGGGCACCCTGCACCCACGGAGTGGCTGGCTGGCTGTGTGATAAGCAAGGACAAGGCACAGAACAAGTTGGACAGTGAGAGGAGATGTCATGAGTTAGGTCAACCAAATGGCATGATTGACGCAAGGTGGAGTCTAGCAGAAGGTGACAGAATAGGAACCAGGACAGGTGGCCAAGGTAGAAGGGGCTCTGGGATGCTGAGACCAGAGGAAAGGAGACCGAAGCATCCCCCTCTCTTAGGGTATTTAAGGGGCGCTGTGTGTGGCGGGGCGCTGTAGGGGGCTGTGTGTAGTGGGGCGCTGTGTGCAGTGGGGGCGCTGTGCACAGCAGGGCACTGTAGGGTGCTGTGTGCAGTGGGGCACTGTGTGCAGTGAGGCGCTGTGTGCGGTGGGGCGCTGTGTGCGGTGGGGCACTGTGGGGTGCTGTGTGCAGTGGGGCGCTGTGTGTGGTGGGGTGCTGTGTGCGGTGGGGCATTGTGCGTGGTAGGGCGCTATGCACTGTGGGACACTGTGTGTGTAGGGTGCTGTGTGCGGTGGGGCACTATGTGTTGTGGGCCATTGTGTGTGGTGGGGGGCACTTACATTTTCCTTCAGGAGATTGAACTA
Source organism: Lyroderma lyra (assembly GCA_004026885.1). Lineage (NCBI taxonomy): Eukaryota > Metazoa > Chordata > Mammalia > Chiroptera > Megadermatidae > Lyroderma > Lyroderma lyra. Next base: position 88,970 of record PVJL010003655.1, read on the forward strand.
AGAGTAAACAGTAAGGGTGACTTAATAAGAGGGGGATGTGCTAAGGTCTGGTGGTTTCTGTCACAGAGCTGGCTCTCCCGCTTGGCATCACCCTGCAGCACACTGTGTGCTGGAGGAGGGGCTGCTTTGGGGGAGCTGCGGAGTTGGCAGTGCCCACCTAGTGGTGCAGGAGGTGACTTTGGTCTTCAGGATTGTACCCGGGGGGAGGTGGGCATGTGGGGGTCAGAGAGCACTGACTGCCGGGCCCAGCAGCACCTCTCCAAAGCAGGCCTGGAGGAGGGGTCCTGGGAGCCACCTTGAGACCAGAGGTTGGGGGAGAAAACCAAGAACTTAAACTCAGGAGGGGTTAGCAAGTCCTAAAGTAGGACTGTCCAGCCTGGCAGCCTCCTGTGTGACCGAGGGGAATGAGCAAGCAGCCGGTAGAAGGGTCGGGGTCACCACTGGGAGGCAGAGGCAGGGTCCTGGATGAGGTGGTTGTGCTGGGCAGGGGTGCCCATGTGCAAGTGGTGGAGACGGCCCCTGTGGACCCATGAGTCCCTGCAGTGGCCGACGTGGCTGCGGGCCTTGGGTGGCGTGGAGGGCAGAGGGGGAGGGAAGCATGATCAGGCCTCAGCGCACGTCCCAACGGCGGCAGTCGTGCCAAGAACCAGAGGAGGGGCAGTTGTTCTGCTCGTTCCTCGTCGTCGTGCTCTGTCTTTCATTTAATAACCAATTGTTCGAGGCCCTGCCTCCCCTACTACCTATCCAGCCAAGATCATGTGAAGCAAAGTCTAACAAAAAAGCTCAGCCCAGAGGCTGCAGTGCAGGCTGGCCTGGTCTCAAGAGATGAGCACTGCCAGCACGTTTCAGGTCACCGTGAAGCTCAGGAACATTTGTGTTTAATTTCTACGTATCACCGAGTCTAAGCTGCTTTCTGTGTCAGTGCCTGCAGCTCCGTTCCATTGCGGTGGTGCCGATGCATTTGCTGCGTGGGCATTCCCGCATTTATTCCATCAACCCGTGTGCACCCTGTCTCTGGTTTGATCACTGGTTCTGCATGCCTGTGTGAGTGAGGGTCAGGGTCAGTGCTGACAGACACTGCCCACTGGCCTCCAGTGAGCACCTATCCCTAGCCCGCCAGCCCTCAGTGCATGGTCAGACTGATGAGGAAGATCTGTCACTGTCACGTGCTCTTACAGTCTTGGAGCGGCGCTCTGTTTGTGGGGCTCTGGCTTGTGCATTTCTTCTGAGCTGCCCCCGCACCACCTGCTTTCTGACTGCACTGTTTCCTGTCTTGTGCCGATTTCTGGGGGCACTTAGGTCTTTCAGGGTATTTCCTCTATTTTTGTTAGTCTCAGCTTTTTTTGTTATTTTTTTGGATTTGCTTATGGTGTTGTTTTGTATAGGGTGAAGCTTAAAAGTTTTGTTTGGTCAAATTTATTCACTACATAGTAACACGGGATTTCCATTTATATGGTTAGCTATAACTTTAGCCTCATGAAGTTTGTACATGTGTATAAAATTAAAAAGAAAAAACACTCACTTGCGAAATGCTTTCTCGTAGGCATGTTCGCATCCACACTGGGGAGAAGCCATACAAGTGTGAGGAATGCGGGAAGAGCTTCACAGTTAAGTCCACGCTAGACTGCCACGTGAAGACGCACACAGGTAAGGGTCAGGCCCTGCAGTGCCGGGGAGCCCGCGTCTTATGTGGGGTCCTCTATGTGTTGCACATGTGCCTACTTTCAGAATTATAGAAAGTGCAAAAATCAGGAACCATGAAGAAATACAGGGTGTTTTCCACAGATGGACCCCACTTGCAATCACTTGCTTTGAAAGTGGTCCACGTTCTTGAAGGGCTCTGTGAAGAGGGGCTTGCCCGCTCGTGCGGGAGGAGGGCATGTGGAGTGCTGAGGAGAGGGCGGCGTCTCCAGGCTGGGCTCCGCGTGTCTGCTTCCTGAGACGTAAAAACCACGTTGGAACAGTTCCCTCTGCAGTCTCACTTAGGCCGGGAGATTTGGTGGGTAGAGGTATAACCACTGGGCCTTCAGCACGTCTGATCACAGTGATCAGGTAGTAATTCTTCTCGTGTGGGGGGAACATCTTATGCAGGAACAATCAGTACACCATTTCCATGGCCGATTTCTCCACTGACTCGGGGACTGCATGCCGACTGTCCTCATCAAAGCAGATGGAATCTTTGCTTCTTGGTCCTGTCGCGTCCCTGGTGACTGTGGCTCAAGTCCTGGACTCCGCCTCTGAGCCTGGGCCCATTGTGTGCAAAGGGGCTGATGACAGCACATCCCTCCCTAGGAGTAAAGTCCCTTCGACACATGGCCCGCAGTGAACTCCTAGTAAACGTTAGAGTTGTTACGATTCATAGGATCGTGTCGGGCTTAGTCTTTGGTAGAAGCAGCATTAACCAGACGTGTGCAAATGGCATTTCCCACATGTGTACAGAGCCTTCTGACTCCTTTCGGCCAGCTTAGTATTGGGAAGTAAGTGAGCAGATAATGTGGACTTGCTTGGTGTGCCTCTTCAGTGGACAGTTTCTCCATTGTTACATTAGGTTCTGGGTGTTTGTCCCTCTAGGGCAGCGCTGTGATCTGCTGAGGGTCAGGGTACCAGGCTTCCGTCCTTCGATCCCAGGTGTACTATGCTGCTCCGTGAGTGGCTGGTGACTTTCCCGGTGACTGGTGCCTGCTGGGATGCAGTGTCGGCCCCCACACAGTTGGGGTAGGAAGCAGGCCTATGAAGGACACCTTCCAGGGCCTCCTCCATCTTGAAGTCCCCGGGTGGTCTCGGGGGCCCTAGCCATGTGGGGGTGACAGGCATCTTGTCCCAGTGTCCCGGCCTGCCTGGCTGGTCACCATCAGTACTGGTTTCTGGGAGCAGAAGAGGGACACAAACGAGAACATTTTTTTGATCCTGAGACGACACAGGGCAGCACGGTGCATGATGGATGCTCAGGAGCACACAGCCTCTGAGAACCCGTGTCCCTGTGCTGGTGTCTTAGGTGCCCCGTCTGCAGAAAGGGAAAGGGCAGGGAAGGGGTGAGGCCAAGGGCCAGGCTGTGGTCATCCTGCCCTTCATCCCATTGAGCCTCAGGGAATACCCTGGCAGTGTGAGGCTGTGAGTGCGAGGTGGTGCAGTGGGAGCTCTGACCGCCAGGGCCGGACAGTGTGCCCAGCTCTCTCCAGCCCCCCAGCAGCCCCGTGTCGCGTCCACTGTGCCCTGCGGGAGGGCGGCTCACGCACGTGATAGGCTCGGCGTGTTCAAGGCCACGCTGCAGGGGGACCTCATGGAGACTCTTGGCCTTCCCTAGGTCAGAAGCTCTTCAGCTGCCACGTCTGCAGCAACGCCTTCTCCACGAAGGGGAGTCTGAAGGTGCACATGCGTCTGCACACGGGGGCAAAGCCTTTCAAGTGTCCCCACTGCGAGCTGCGGTTCCGGACGTCAGGGCGGAGGAAGACGCACATGCAATTCCACTACAAACCGGACCTGAAGACAGCCAGAAAGCCCGTGGCCCGCAGCCCCTCAGACACGCTGCAGCCCGCCAGCCTCCTCGGCCCGCCAGCCGCCGACCCCGGCGTGTTCGTCGTGAACAACTCGGTTCTCGCTGGTCAGTTCGACCAGAATCTGCTCCATCAAGGGCTGGTGAGCCAGGCCGTGCTTCCCGCCTCCGTGTCCGGTAAGCGGCGCGTGGGGAGAGTCGGGGGGTGGGGGGGGCGCGTGCGCAGAGCCCCAGGCGCGCTTCTGTGCCAGGGCGCACCCTCCACGCCGTTCGCGGCCCCTGGCGTGCTGACTCCCGGGGATACAGCTGTCAGTCCTTGGGTTATGTCTTGGGCTCGGCCATGTGGCTCTTTGAGCCTGGTTTTCTGACGTGTTCAGGATGGGTGGTGTGTGTCCCACAGGGTCCGTTCTGTGATCGTTAAATTAGGGAAGGTATGTGAATGCTGTGAAGTAAATGCTGTATTCATTAGCTAGGTTGTAGTGACGCACATGCACAAGTCCCTGTATGGAAATGAGCCTTTCTGTCATGAGGCGTGTCCGCCCTCAGCTCACCCCAGTCTCTCCCATGCAGCCAGCGGTGACTGGACCGTGTCCCTGACGGAGGGGAGCTTGGCCGCACTGGAGGGCATCCAGTTACAGCTGGCGGCGAACCTGGTTGGGCCCAATGTTCAGATCTCTGGGATCGATGCCTCAAGCATCAATAACATCACGTTACAGGTGAGATGCCTGCCGTGTTTTTGTGCTCCGACGCGGTCTGACTGCCACGTGAGCATGGTGTGTTCCTTACAAACTCTGTGCTTCCTTTCAGATCGACCCGAGTGTCTTGCAGCAGACGTTGCAGCAGACTAGTCTGGTCACGCAACAGCTGACGGGGGAGCCGGGCGTGGCCCCACAGAGCAGCTCTCTTCAGACCCCGGACAGCACGGTCCCAGCCAGCGTGGTCATCCAGCCCATCCCAGGCCTGTCCTTACAACCCACAGTGACCTCTGCCAATCTAACCATTGGGCCGCTGTCTGAGCAGGACTCCGTGCTGACCACCAGCAGCAGTGGTAAGGGCCACCACTCTGTCAGCTTTGACGGCTGGAGGGCCAGTCAGCTTTGTGCTCGTGGTCACAGACTTGATTCTAGGACACAGTGATGCCATGTCTTGTCTTTATTATGCTCTCCAAATAAATTAAGTCATGAGGAATGAAGCAGTGTGTAGTTAGTATGTGCACATAGATTACAATGTTCACGGGGTCCCTTCTCTCCTGTGGCTTTCTGTTTCATCATCAGGCTTTCTTACCTTGTTAGATGAAGGAATTAGAGATGACTGGTGTTTTATTTTGAATTTTCTCTTTCTGAAGTAATAGTGTTACTGAAATAGTATTAATGTAAGAAGGAGAAAAGGATTATTTTTTTTATGCCCAGCTTTCTTTTATTTTGTAATGACAGGGACTCAAGACCTCTCTCAAGTGATGACATCACAGGGCTTGGTGTCCACCTCCAGCGGCCCCCACGAGATCACGCTGACCATTAACAACTCCAGTCTGAGCCAGGTGTTGGCGCAAGCGGCCGGCCCCACCTCGTCCCCTTCGGGGTCTCCGCAGGAAATCACCCTGACCATCTCCGGTGAGTCACGTCCCGTCTTACACAGCCGGTCCCTGGCCCTGCGAGTGTGTCTCGCGTGCATTCCATCCTACACACCGAGCTTTGCATAGGGCTAGTGCTCGGAAAGTGTTGAATCTGGGGAGAAGTGCAAGTGCAGCGAAGTAATGTTACCATGCAGTTGTAGTGCCAGAAATTAAAAACGGTGGTTCCTCGTGCTACTTCCTGTTTGAGTCAGTGATTTTTCTCACCTGTTTTTTGTTTGGCAAAGAGCAGAAAAACCATAGCTTCACAGTTCTTACTCGTGCTGCCTTAAACTGAGGAACTATAACTGGTATTATATGAACTGTATTCTACAACATTGTAGAGGCACTACTCTCCCAATCTCTTCAGAATTCTGCCCAGGTGGTGTAGAAGCGCGTGAGCTGTGGTAGTGCACTGAGAATGGAGAACTGGGGGGGTGGTCAGTGCCCTTGGGCTGCGTGGGCCTCGTGAATTTGGCAAAGCAATCCCACGTGTCCAGCACCAGCTGACACATCCCCCGGCTGCTGTGTTCACTGCCAGGTTTTCTCCCGTGTCGTTAATTTCACAGCGTGTTCTGATGTGTGAGCTCTGCCCCTATGCGTCTGAGCTGTGAACTCCTCATGGCATCTAAGAGTCATTTAAAACTCTGCAACAATTTCTGTGACCCTTCCTATGCCAGGCACCAGTCTCATAACTTTTACAGATATAACTCATTTAACATTAATTCATTTTAGCCACATAGTAACCTCATGGGCTCTTGTTAAAAATAAAACATTTTGCTCAGAGTCAGGGTGAGCTCCCTGGAATCACCCACCTCTCCCTGTAAGCCCTGGGCATGGCTGGGATCAGCGTCCCGCACTGACGCGACCAGGAGTGCACCGAGGCACATGACTTTAGTTACAGTGAGAGCCCTGCAAGGCTGTTCCCACCGGGGAAAGAGAAGTTACGTGGAAGAAGGCCCAGCTTTTCTCCTGCAGATGTCTGTTCCATATATGCGAGAGGTTTGAGGGCCGAATCTTAGATGGAGCTCTGCTTTGGAGTGACAGGCAGTGATGGTTTGGTGCTCCCCGGCAGCAGAAACTAAGCTTGAGTTTTATGTATTTCAGTAACCTTCTTTCTATTGCCCGTGTCTCGATTTTAATGATGGAAACGTAGAACCGTTGTCTTAAGCCATCTTGTTCATCACGTTAACTTTCCTGCGATCTCATGCTTTTGGTGTCCAGAACACACAAGGCTGGATTCTTGCCTCTGGTCCCAGAAATGTGTTACTTAGTTTGTGGACTGTGCTTCTGTTTTCTCCTGTGTTCCTGTTATTGACCATTTCATTACGTTATTGCTTATTAACATATTCAGAGTACATAACTGTAATATTTTCTAAAATGCGGCTACGTTATTGCTTATTAACATATTCAGAGTACGTAACTGTAATATTTTCTAAAATGCGGCTTACCCCAGGAAAAATCTGTAAATGAGCTGATGGAAGGAGGTTTGCCCAACCTTTGGGCTTAAGATTCCTTACCTTCTCAGATCTCATTATTTTGCATAGTGAGAATTAGTGATAGTGACATTTCTTACCCCATTCCAAAAAGGCTGATCACCTGTTGAAAGCATAGAAATTTTCAGTTGTTTTCTAAGAAGTTCTTTTGCCCATTAGCCCATAGAATCACAAATCCTTGTGGATGCTAGAATGCAAATACTACTTCAGTTAAATTGTACAGACTTAGCCAGTCACAGTTGTTTCAGAAGCAAGTTCAACGTGGAATGAAGGTGAGCATAGCAGAGCCCGTAGGCTTCCGGTTCTCTTACCGAGTGTGTTTAGTTAGAATAAAAGGGAGCGTGAACCAGCGGATCAAAAAAGCGACATGCACGTCCTCCGAGTGTTCCTCGCAGGTCTCCTGAAGGTGGTTAGGCAGGAGCTGTATGTGTCCCGTCCGCCCGCGCTCCCGCCCCAGCACGCAGCCTCGTTCCCGTGCCTGTGTCTTCACGGGCACACGGGTGCCGAGGGTCACCAAGCAGAGCACAGCATCCGTTTTCTTGTTTTAACAGTTGTGCTTGGGCCTCACTTGACACAACTTGTTTCTGTCCTGTCTTTCCGGAGTATTCGGTTTGGCTTCCGTTGAGATGTCAGCAGGCTTTTTTACCTCCCGTGTCTGTCTGTGTCAGTCCTGTTCCATACCTCATGTTGTGGCAGTAGCTGATGACGCTGGCAGAGCTGCTTTAGAACCCGAAGCCAGTGTCGCTCTGTGGGAGCACGTGACGGGTGTGCTGAGTACATGGGAGCCTCCAGAGGGCCTTGGTGGCAGCCAGCGCCCCCAGGGAGATTGCGGCTTCAGCAGGCCACCTGGCGGACCCAGTGAAGGGAGGTTCTGGCCTCTTTTTGTGATGTCCCTGGATCCAGTCAGACACACTTCTGCTACACCTGGGGGTCTCCCACATTTGGAAATACTTGGAAGTCAGCTTAAGTTCTGTTCAATGAAGTGTGTAATTTAAGTGCCTAAATGCTGAGTTAAAGTAGAACTCATAAGCGCTTAACCATACGTTACAACTTAGAAAGTGTGGACAAACACGTACTTTCATTTAGGGAAATGTATTTCATGGTCTTTTTTTTATTTCTTTCTATAATTATTAAAAATGTGTTCTTTTTTGGTAAGATGGCATTACTGTATGTTTAACACACTTGCCAATATGTAAATTAATTTACTTTGAACTGTCGCGATACCAATTTCCATTTAGGTCAAGATCTTATTCAACACAATTCTAACGGAAGTAGTGAGCTAAACGGAAGCATCCGACTGTCAGCACCTGCGATGAACAATCCGCCCACAGGGGCCACCGTAACAATCAGCAGTGACCAGCTGCTGTCACAGAGCGCAGCGTTGACCTCCTCAGGTATGCGACCCCTGACCGGCGCTGGAGGCTGGTCTCACCCGCTATCGGGAAGGCTGCGCGCCTTGTCGGTGGGAGCACACTGGCTGTTCTTAGCTGACAAGTGCCATCAGCTTGCCCTGTCACCTGCCCTGTCATTCCACTCTGACCAGTGTATAATTCTAGGACACAGAGTTCTCTCTAGAGTCACCAACCAATTGACGGTTGTACCTTTTGAGGAATGAGAGGAAGTACGCATGCGCAGATGCTCCTCCAGCTGTGGGCCCCTGGCTCTTTAGGGACCGGAGGGCCATTCATGTACCTGTCACCACCACGTTCACACAGATACAACCTAGGGTTGTATCTGCATGCTAGTTTGTCAGGGTGTGTGGGGGCAACGCGAAGACGTGACGAGAGCACATGAGCACTCCTTCTCCATCCCATGTGCCCAGGAGCCCCCTGCACTGGGCAGGGTAGCTGGCAGGGGCCTGGCCAGGGGTCTGTGGGCCCTGGAGGCCACTTAGAGCAGACTGCAGCCTCCTTGTGGCCCTGTTGCTCTGTTGGCCTGACTCACAGGCTCTGGGCACGTGGCTCAGTCTCAGTGAAGGAGTCCCTGGGTCATTGGCAGTGCTCCCGCCGTAGTTGCCACCTCGGTACCTCGGTACCCAGTGCAGTTCGGGCCCACGGGTGGTAAATCTGTCTGTCAGGTAAATGGAAGGGCAGGCGGTGAGCGTGTGTGCGTGCGGGATGCCTGCAGGGGACAGTGTGTTTTCGGTGGCGTCACGGTAGGACCTGGACGCTGAGCCCATCTTGTCTGGGAAAGGGCCTTTTTTTGCTGATTCTGTCTCAGCGACTTCCTTTCTCTTATCATTGGCTCCAAGGGGAATGTACTTAGAAAGCTTTGTTGTCTGTTCCAAAGAACATGAAGATGTGCAGGAGAAATGGATGTTCACCGGATGTGTGAGGTTTGTTTCGGTGGCCTGTGCTTCAGAACGAAGGGACGGGATGGGGGTCAAGTGGGGACGTACGCAGTGACACGACTCGCACACTGTGCACCTGCTCCTTCCCGGCTCAGCCGCTTGCATTGGCTGCCTCCCTGCGGCTGGTGTCTGGTCCTGGATGTGACCACGTCCCAGAAACGCTTACTGTCTCCTGCCACATCGGCGGCCCTGACAGGGAGTGGAGGGCCACATCGTTCCTCTTCCTTCGCTGTTTTCTTCCCTCTGGGTTACGCCTAAGCAGTGGAGCATATTTAAGTTTAAAGAGATTTTGAAACTACAGAAGCTTTGCCATAAACTTGGGATCACGGGTTCTGTGATTTCTTGGATGCAATTTCAGAAGCTCAGTAACATCCGTTGCTGCTGGTGACAGAGCAGTTCCTGTATGACAGTCGTCCTTCCCATGCCCTTCACGTTGGACCTGCCTGGCTCTTCCACTGACCAGTTCATTTCCTGCTTTGCAGAACTGAACGCTGCAGCTGGAAGCCTTTCCTCCACGACGCCACCATCTCCGTCTGCCGTCCCCACTCAGAACCTGCTCATGTCCTCAGCGGGCGTCGGGGGTGAGGCAAGCGTCACCCTGACCCTGGCTGACACGCAGGGCTTGCTCTCGGGGGCACTGGACACAGTCACGCTCAACATCGCTTCTCAGGTGGGTATACGCCATCCTGTCACCGTGCTGCTGGGGCCCCTGCACAGGGCCGTCTTGAAACTAATGTCTTTTGGAGTTGAAGTGGTTTTTATTTTCTGTTAAATGCAAAACCAAGGCAAACAGGAAAATTGAGACATGCAGAAAAGTATTTTTTCAAAACTCCAGGACCCAAGCAGGACTGAGGTTAACATTTTAGTGTACGTACCCTTCTCAGCCCGCTATGCCTTCAGATTGATCACACACTGTAGTGCAAAATCTTCTCAGAAGTGAGTTCATGTGTATAGCGTGCAGTGCCCCCGCCCCCAGCCCCGCACCGAGCGTCCCCATGAGCTATGTTGGCAGTGCCCAGGGAGTCCTGGCTGCACAGCCATTAGTTCTGGAGGGAGTTTATTGAGAGCGTCAGGTTGCATCCACGGATCTCAGTAAGCAGCTGGACGTTCAGTCACTTGCATTCTCAGAAGAGCCGCTGCCACTCTCCGTGCTGGGTCAGGGTGGGCACTTGAGAAAGCTCACTGAGCAGAGAGACGCTGTAAGACCTGGCGGAGTTCAAGGAGAAAGTTACTGTGATTAATTATGATGCATTGACTATAAGTACAGTGGAAGTTTGATGAGAAGTTCTTGGAGTTGGCTGTGTTTCAGTTTTGAAGTTGGGGACGCCGAGGCCACCTCCTGGGCCTTCGAGCAGGAGCTCCCCTCAGCCAGGATGTGGGCGCGTGCCAAGTTCACACTCACTTGGGGAGTGAGAAAAGCAAATATAGCAAAGGAATAATAGAGATTCAGGTAGTAATAGAAACAAAAATAAACGACTTCCACTCGTTGTTTCAGTGCACTTGGACTGTGACTTCCACCAGTGCAGTTAACTGTTGAGCATCTGCTTTACGAGACATTTGTGTTTGGAATCAGGACATTCGCATCAAGAATACTTAATATCAGCAATTGAAAAGCCAGTAATACACTAGTAAATGACATGTGTTCTGGGGTTTTTCTAAATAGTTCTTTATTTCTTAGTTACAGTTGACATTCAGTATTATATTGGTCTCAGGTGTGCAGCATGGCCGTTAGACATTTGTATACCTTACGAGGGGATCCCTGGTAGGTCTTGTCCCCAGCGGGGGACAAGTGATTACCGTATTATTACTCTGATAGATGTGAAGCTCAGCAGAGAGAATATAGTTGACAATATGGAAATAACTAGGCACAGTGCCAGGTGGGCGCCAGACTACAAATTGGTAATTACGAAACAGTCACAGTTTTTTTTTTTTTTTAAGTAAACTTTTTCCTTTGTAATAATTGTGGATTCATAGGCAATTCTGAGCAGTAGTTCAGAGAAATCCCTCGTGCCCTTGACCCAGTTTTGTAGCATCCTGTGAAGCTGGCACAGTATAAGCAGGTGTCACTGACGTAGGCAAGACACAAAATGTGTCATTCCACAGCGTCCCTCAGGCTGCCCTCTGATGGCCACACCCAGGCGTCATGCTTCCTGACAGTACTGATCTGTTCTATATTTTGTCATTTCAGAACTAATAGGGATTGTCATTTCCCTTGATAAACCTGTATCATGTAAGAATCTCAAATATCTTAGTTCTTGGTTGGAATATGTAATTTATGAGCTAACACCTCTTCAGATGTGTATCAGAACTTCTGGCTAGCAGCAATATTTGTCTTTGATTAATAAAATAAGGAAATGTGAGTTTATCAGTTTTGACTGAAACCATTTTCCAAAATTGGGCCAATAGGATCAGAGTGGGGGCTGAAGCCCAATGGACACGTAACAAGACGTGCAGAAGTGACTGGCATTTGAAGGTAGCAAATTCAACTACGTTCCCGCATCAGGAGGGTTGTGAACATGAAATTTCATTAGCACAGACAGCACCTTTCAGGCTGCTCCATGTTTGGGTGAAAAGCAGGTATATGGACATACCTGAAACACCATACTTTTCCTTTTTTTAAAGGTGCGAAATGGAGTCCAAATCACCTTAAGGTGTGCTTGTCTAAATCCGTGCTGATGACCTTGTGGGTTTATAATCTGCCACTTGTGCCCTGGGGTCCTCTACCCTGTCGCCCTGTCACCTTGTGGGCCTCAGGTGTGTCTCCCACAGGAAGTGACATAAAGCTCTCTGACGGGAGACGTGCTATTTCCATCTCTCCCCTCAGTTCTTTCTTCCCTTTTGGAGCTCAGCTTGTGTTCTTACGACATTAAGAAACGGTCTTCGCTTTCAGCCGCAGGGCACTGAGCGTAGGGCACCTTCTTCGTGGTCACCCCGGGGGTTCTTGGTGATCCCTGACCCCTTTAACTTTAGGCCTTAATGTTGAGTCTTCAAGTTAAACGTGTTTCCAGTGAGCATTTGTGTCATGTGGGAGGTCCGTTCAGAATCAGTTTCGATCACAGTGGTTCCGGTTCTGTGCGGAGCCATCGATGCAGAGTCACCCTTTGTGGTAGGCGTTGGCTCACTTCGCAGGTCTCCCCCCCGCCCCCGCCCCCACCCCCAGCACAGCCGCTCTCTCTGTGTCTCAGGTTCACAGGCAGGGGACGAGGCTGTGCTGGAGTGGTGGTGAGACTCAGTGGTTTTGTATCCTATAGCCAAATTCTGTGTGTGTTTTCAAACAAGTAAACGTTCTTCACGTGTATGTAGTTTATACCTTTATTGAGGTGTAATTCATAAACAACAAGGTTCATGCCTTTAAAGTGTACAATTTAATCGTCTTCAGTATATTTGCAGTCGTGTGACCATCACCATATCTAATTTTAGAACATTTTGTGACACCCCCCCCCCAAAGAAACCTTGTCCCATTGGCAGTTAGCAATCACTCCCCGTGTTCCCCGGGCCCCAGGCAGCCCCGGACCTCCTTCTGTGTCTGGAATTACCTGTTCTGGACGAGTCACATAAATGCAGTCAGACCGCAGGTGGCCACTTGGGCCTGGCCTCTTTCACGCAGCGTACTGTTGGCTGTAGCGTGTGTCGCATTTGACTCTTTTCATTTCTGGATGGTGCTCCATTACCCAGGTAACCATGTGTATCCGTCCTCAGTTGGTGGATCTGTGGGTCAGTTCCCCTCTCTGGGTGCTGTGAATAGTGCTGCTCAGATGTGCACGTACACGGTTCACGCGCCTGGAGGTCCTCACCGTGGGCTGATACCTTGGAGTGGAATTGCTGAGTCGTACAGTGGTTCTGTGGGTGACTTGGAGGACCCGCCAACTTGTTTGCCAAAGTGACTGCCACATAAAAGAGCTTCTGAATTGTGACTGGATTTGATAATGTTACAACTTCTGAAATCCTAATGGTCTCCGCCAGGGTCAGCAGTTCCCGGCCTTGCTCACGGACCCCTCTCTCTCGGGCCCAGGGGGAGCAGGCTCCCCCCAAGTCATCCTCGTGAGCCATACGTCACAGCCGTCATCGGCGACTTGTGAGGAGGTCACCTACCAGGTACGGGACACGTCCATTCCCCGCCGTCTGTGGCCTTTTACGAGCATAGACGCGAAAGACATGGAGGTGGAGGGTCCGGGGAGCTGCCCAGCTTGGGCCTTCGGGCAGCTTCTGAGGACGCGTGTGCATGCACAGCGGTTGCCTAGGGGCTGGCGTGCTCGAACGACTCTTAGTTACATCTCATTTCCTTGCTTCTGTTTCTTGGTGGGGTGGGGATTTAGTGCCATATAATGAGATGTAGACCAGTGATGTGTACATCTGGTTTTAAATTTGTTAATATATATTCTTACATTTGCCTACTGATCAGACTTCACTTAGCCATTTACCTGCATTTAGTTGTTTTTGTAGGTTTTCTTGAGGTACCTTTGTTGAATCTTTTAAGTGTTGCTATTCTTTTCAAATGACCTGTTGGTCATTTGACTATAGTCCTTTTTCTTAAAATAGATGTTTTGGGACGGGGGCGGGACGAGGGTAAAACATTTAGTAAACGGTGGTTCTAAATATGGAAGAGTCTTAAAAACTCTTTCCTTAAAACTTGGCAGAGTTAGAAGTGAAGTGCAGGTAATGATCTCTTAATGGAAGCAGCATTCAATTTTATGTACGTGCAGTTTTAGCAAAGGGGTTTTCAGAAAGTTATCACTGGGCTTTCAGTGGGCAAGGACTTGTCACAAAGAATCAGGCGCTACGGCCTGGGTTCGATTCCCAGCTACCCACATACCAAAAAGCAAAAAAAAAAAAAAAAAAAGAATCAGACGTGGCCAGCACTGGGAATCTCCCCGAGCTGGGTTTCAGTTTGTACGATGTTATTGGTCCCGGGGTCCCCAAGACCACATTCAAGTTCAGCGATGCACCAGAAGGACTCCAGGATTCAGAAAAATCCACTGCACGCATGGGAGTAGGAAGTACACCCGGGCATGCTCACTTCTCGTGAACAGAGCGTTGGATTCAGAAGCAATTTTCTAGGTGTATTTTAGTTATAGTAACTACTGTAAGTATTTGAAAGCATTAATGGAGAACGTCAGCACCACAAATGAACTCCAGGGTTTTGTTACAGTTTGTGGATTGTGTTATGTAGCCTTTGTTTTACTCGTGGTTTTTATCTGTAGTTACAGAGCAGATTCCAGTAGTTTTCATGTATTCCAGTAGTTTTCAAACTTCTTTAACTCACAAAAAATATATTTCACTCAATGTCCTGAATACACTTGCTTTTTTTGTTGTTGTTTCCTTTTTTTAAACACAGACACATGTGAACACATGCACTCCTGGCACAGGTGTCACAAACATAATACCTGTCCTTATGACATGTGACATATGCCTCATCTGTGCCCTGCTGATGGCTTCTCATTTGTTCCTTCTTCCATTCACTGCTTTGGCATTACGGCACCGATGAATAATATTAGAGTACCGACTAGCAATCTCTTGTTTTTTTCTTTAAATTTTATCCATTTCTGTATTGATACAGTTTTATGAAAAAGTATTTGATAAACTGGAAGTAACTAAAACGTTGACAAATCCCATCAATTTTTTATAATTGTTTATGTTTTCTTTCACTAAGTCATCACATAAAATTTCATCTGTGAAGCTGAACTCTGTTGTTAACAAAGCTCAGTAATACAGTCCTCCTGCTTCATTCATTTTTTTGGGGGAGTTAATGATACCCCATTAAAATGATTTGAAAGCCTCCTAATTGGTTGTGATCCAAAATCTGGGGGAAATGCTTTAATCCAATGAAAAGCTGAAACACCTCCTGCTACTAAATGTTATACACAGTGCAGTTTGCTGAGGAAGCAATAGTGTTTTCTCGCAACACTGTTCACGCTCGTCTAAGTGAAGGCCCGCAGCTGGGGCAGCATCTCCTGCATCCTTGCTGAGTCCCAGTCACTGTGCCCAGCACCTTTTGTATGTCACCTCCTTCAGCTGCCCCCGGTGCCTCACAGGCAGGCACTGTGAGGAATTACAGTTTCTCAGGTGAGGGAACAGGCCCAGAGTGGCTGAGACAGGAGTGTTGGCACTGGATTTACAGCTGAGTGGTGTCCTGCCGGTGACAGCATCCTGTCCTCTGAGCCCTGCTTAGTCAAGCCCCCCGAGGCATCAGGGGGCACCGGGTACCGTGCCAGCAGACCTTGCCCAAGATGACACACCGGGCACTGTGGGCTAGGTGTGCCTGTGTTAGTGTGTCTGTTGTCATTTGACATCTGTCAGTTCACAGACTGTACCGGTCCAGTAAAGTTGCCAATTTCTGACCCGCTCCAGGTAACTGACGTGCCTGCCAACCTGGCGCAGGGCGGCCAGCCCGAGAAGGAGGCCCGGCTGCACCAGTGCCTGGAGTGTGGCCGCGCCTTTGCCTCGTCCGCCATGCTGCTGCAGCATAGCAAGGACGCGCACGGCCGGGAGCGCATCCATGTCTGCCCCGCATGCAGAAAGGCCTTCAAGCGCGCCACCCACCTCAAGGTAGGTGCTCCCCGGCCTGCCCCCTACCTTAGAGGTGCTCCCCGGGCTTCGTGATGCAGTGGGCATCACCAGCCTTAGTCGCGAGTGACTGAAATTGTTTTTGAGGGAAAGGTCAACAGCGGTGAGTGTACTTAGCAGGTAGTTTGAGTTTCAGTCAGCCTGTGGGGTGCACAGATCAGCAGATTGCACATTTGTATGCCATTCACAATCGGTGTCTGATGCAAATTAGAATAACACCAAGACACCGTTTCTCACCTGCCCGAGCAGCGAATGTTAAACACCTGCCAACCACGCTTGGCGGGGCCGTGGGGAAAGCCCCATGACCGCTGGTGAGACTGCTGCTAAGTGCGCCGTTCCGCATGGACTCCAGGTGGCACCTCGCCAGCCTCTGCCTGCACCCACTCGGAAAGTGGAACAAGAACGTGCACACCAGGCCGTTCATCGCAGCACTGTATACAACTGCGAGTAACGGGCACGACCCGAGTGCCCACACGTAGGAGGGTTTATGTCACACGCGTGCACACACGCAGGGACAGGAATGTGTCAGAGGGACACGGAGCCAACTGAAAGAGCACCTGATGGCCAGTGCTGGACAGTTAGAGCAAAAAAGTCACGTAGAATTGGGTCATAACCCACAGTACAAAATAGGTGCCTGTGAGTCCCTGCTGACGTAAATGTGGATGACGGAAGGCACAAATAAATGAGCAAGGAGAGCCAAACCTCCCGTGCGGAATTCCATGTCATCTCGCACACGGCCCTTGGGAGGCTGTCCCATGCCTCAGGCGTGAGCTGCACAGACTTGGTCCCTCCTTGCTCTGGAGTGCCCACGGGGAGGGCTGAGCACAGACTAACACTGCACAACTGTGGGCAGGTACCAGCCGTCAGAAAGCTGCTCCTTGACATTATGGGGTGGAAGTGGCACTCTGCATCCCCAAGGCCACAACCCTCATCTAATTGCGAGAAAAAGATCAGATAAATTTCAACTGAGGGACAGCCCACAAGATACCTGACCAGTCCTCCTGAACACTGTCAAGGTCATCAGCAACAAGGGAGGTCTGATGAACTGTCCCTGTGTGATGTGACCAAGACTCACAGCTAGTCCCCAAGGGGCTCAGAATGGGGTTGCCGTCTCCTGCTGACCCCACCCACTGCACACCACCACTGCGTACACCACCACCACCATGATCATCACCATGATGCACTACCACAGTGCGCTACCATGATGCACCACCACACACCACCACCATGACCACCACCATGATGTACCACCACGGTGCACCACCATGATGCACCACCACGCACCACTACCATGACCACCATGATGCACCACCACGCACCACTATGATGCACCACCACCATGATCATCACCATGATGCACCACTATGCACCACCACCATGCACCACCACCACAGTGTACCACCACCCTGGTTGCTAACCCTTAAGGGCCTGGGGGAAAGCTAATCAGAGACAAGCCTCTTGTTATCCTTAGCACTGACTTGGATCTTGTGGTTTTTATTTCTTCTTTACAGTCAAGTCTGTGAAGTTCCCTTATGTTCTTAAATATTTCTTCATTTTTGTGGATTATCTTTAATAGGAGCACATGCAGACACACCAAGCTGGTCCGTCTTTAAGCTCCCAGAAGCCTAGGGTGTTTAAGTGTGACACTTGTGAGAAAGCATTTGCCAAACCCAGCCAGCTGGAGCGACACAGCCGCATCCACACAGGTAATGCTCGGCCGTGGGTTCTGGTTTAGGAGTCCTTGCAGCGAATCACAGTGGGTGAGGAAAGAGGACTCTGCACGGTGCCCACGTGCGACTCTGTGTCATTTATAAAGCAGGCACCACGTGTTTGTCCCTAGCTTGTCATCAGGTTGTGCCAGCCGTCTTCCACGTAAAGATGTGCTGTTTATATCATGAGTGTCAGAACGGAAGCCGGCAGGCAAAGGTGCCTCGGGCCCGCACACGCTCGGGCCTCGCAGGGTCAATGCTCGTCTCTCCCTTATGTCACCATCTAAGTGCCCAAGTCTTCATCTCAGAGAAGAAAACAAACAGAAGCCAGCTCCCTTCCCTGCCTCTGGCCCCCTCTGTGACCTCCCCTTAGCCCTCTGTCTCCCTAGCAGCGTGCACGGAGCCCTCAGGCTGCCTCTGCCCAGTGCCTGTGGCTCTGTCCCCGGGCCCTGCCCTCAGTCCCACTCCCAGCTGGTCTCCCTGCCACCCTCCAGCCCTGTGTTCATACAGCAGCTGGCCGAAACCAATGTGCCATGTCCTCATCCCTGCCGTCCGGCCCTGGGGAGGTCACCCTGTCATCATGCCAACCTTTTCACAGAGTTCCTTCTGGCTTGTCATCTTGTCCCCAGCGCTCTCTTGCTTTGCCCGGCCACCTGTGACTCACCCCCGCCAAGAGGCCTCTGTACCAACTGGCACCCCCAGCCGACAGGAGGCGGCTCCCCGTGTTGCCACCAGAGCAGCTCTGGGAAGAGCAAGCAGCCTGCTCTCACTCCTAGCGTGCTTGCTCAGCACGTCCTTGTAGGAGACCGCACTGCCGGGCGTCTGGTAGAACAGATGTGTACGGAGGCTTTGGAGCAACCACTTAACACAGGGCACGGTGCCCTCGCTGGCTGTCCCAGCCACACCCCTGCTTGCGTGGGTGCCCGCCCTTCCCTCAGGGCAGCGACAGCCTTTTCCAGACACTCATCTGTCCAGTGCCATCCAGCTGCTCGGCCACCCTCATCACTGCCCCCGAATCCCCTGACTGACCTCAGCCGCATGTGAGATAGCAGACCCAGCGATGGTCCCAGGGCCGGGATGGGAAGGGACTGACTGAACACGATACAGAGACACCACAGAGGAGCACGTCCTGGGGAGGCTCCTGGGAGAGGGACTGGCCACTGACAGGAGGCAACCACGCAGAGCGCATGGGGCAGCCTTCAAGGCCAAGGGCATAGGCACGGCCTCGGTCCCTGGGGGCCCAGGAGGGGTGGGGTGAATGCAGAGTGAGGCACTGGCAGCACTAGGTCCTGGAAGTGGGGGCCAGTGGGTGTTTCTGGGGGAGCTCCCAGCAGAAATCCGCGGGGTGACATTACCTCCCGTTTCTCAGTCTGTGTGTTAAACTTAAGAGCAGCTGAATGACGCTTTTAAAGTGCTGTGTAAATCCTACTTTTAATTAAGTGGATTTGATGTTCTCGTGTCCTTCATGTCTTTCTGCTTTACTGAAACACTGTTCCAACCATCTGCGCCCTCCTCTAGTTTCTGGGTGCTTCCAGGACCGTGAGTAGCTTTGGGTTAGTTTTATCCAGTGTGCCCCCAGGGAAGGGGTTTGAGGGAACCCTGTGAGCTACTGTCTGACTGATGGCAGCAGGAGGGACATTTGCCGAGTGCAGTGTCCCGGCTCTGACGCGGGCGCTCTGTCCCCAGGCGAGCGGCCATTCCCGTGCACCGTGTGCGAGAAGGCGTTCAACCAGAAGAGCGCGCTGCAGGTGCACATGAAGAAGCACACGGGCGAGCGGCCACACCGCTGCGGCTTCTGCGCGCTGGGCTTCACGCAGAAGAGCAACATGAAGCTGCACATGAAGCGGGCGCACAGCTACACGGGTGAGAGCGGCTCGGGCGGGGCGGGCGGCGGTTGGCAGTTGTGTCCCCTCCCCACCCCAGGCGGTCGGTGGTCGTATCCCCCCCCCCCCGGGCGGTCGGCGGTCATGGCCCCCAGGCAGTCAGCAGTCGTGTGCCCCCAGGGCGGTCAGTGTCCACATCTCCCCAGAAGGTCAGCAGTCATGTTTCCCTGGGGCGGAGCAGTTGTGTTCCCCTGGGCAGGCGGCAGTCATGTGCCCCAGGGTGGTCATCAGTCATGGCCCCCTGGGTGGCCAGCGGTCATGTCCTGTCCTCAGGGTTTTGGGAAGCTGCTGTCCCATGACATGCATCGGGCTGAGTCACTGTGCAGAGGCCTTGTGCAGCCCCCAGGGCCCAGACAGCAGGTACAGTGTGAGGTGTCATCCACTGTACCTCACGGGCGCTCCTGTGTGCCCCTGCTGTCCCCCACAGACCCTGGAACACTGGTCTCTGAGGGATGGGGTGATGGGCAGGAGGTGGGTGGTCCTGTAGGCAGGCGGCCAGGGGCTGTGCCCTGAGGGCTGAGCTGGACAGGGGCCTTTGGCGTGTGCTTCTGTGGGTGCGAGCCCCAGCCTTCCTCAGCTGTCTGGATGGTGTGGCTGTGATGAGAGTGCCCAGGTCATGGAGCAGAGGGGGGTCAGCGCCCGCGGGAACCCCAGCGATAGGACACTGCGTTGTGGGGGTTCCTGGGAAGAGCATGTCTGTTCTCACATCTGCACCTGGGGCATCCTGCTTCCCCTGGTTGGAGAAATTGTGCTCTCTCTCACGTCATAAAGTGTCCCCCCCATCCGGGAGTGAGCACACGTGACAGCTGTGCGTGCTCCTGTCACCAACAGGAGCAGGATTGACGCTGCTGCTCCAGTTACTTTTTGCTCACTGGGATGGAAAGTACGTCAGTTTAGAAACTTCTCGTTTCTATGTAATGTGACTGATTTTGTGCCACTTAATGTCTGAGACTGTGCTTGTGTGTCTGCGCTGCAGGGACTTTGCAGGAGTCCGCCGGCCACCAGGAGCAGGGCGGGGACGAGCTGAGCCAGACGCTGCGCCTGGAGGAGGTGGTCCCGGAGACGGCGGGCGAGTGGCACGCGCTGGCGCACGTGTTCTGACGCTGGGGCTGCGCGCCCGCCCAAAGCTGGATGTGCAGGGCAAGGCACTTGGAGTTGGGTTTTGAAGAAATGTTACCACAGTAGTTTTTTAGCTATAAAGTTATCTACAGAATCATTGTCTTTCAGAGACTCACAGGAACACCCTGGGGAAATGTAAGCGCCGTTGTCCCCCGCCCGCAGATCACTGAACTCAGGTACCACAGGCAGGCCCACCTCCGCCCGCGCCATGTGTCTGGTTGAGGACATTCCCTGGGTCCTGCAATCATTGTCATGTGATTTCTTTGTATCAGCAAAGGAAGTTAACGTGGAAACAGTCACGGAGATACTCCTTCCTGCTTTCTGTTATAAGAAGCAGAGCTTATAAAACAAGCGTAAGATAGGTGCATGAAGTGACAAAATTAGCTCCCACAGGGAGGTTTCCCAGTTTTTCTCTGAGCGTTCTGAGATGTTTTAGTCGATGCTAAGTGAGTAGAAGTAAAACCTTGAGAGGTGGCTGGACCAATTCTCTCTCCATTACAAGTATCTAATCATTAGTGACCAGAAGGCAGCATCTGGGCGCAAACCTGGGGGACAGTAAGCTGACACACGGGCGAGGATGGGGCCGTGGGTGCTGCACTGGGCCCCAGGTCAGGTCACGGCCGAGGGCAGGAGCCATACCTGCATCGGTGGCCCCCGCACCTCATGAGTGAGACGTGCGTGTGTTGTGCAGGGTGGGCGCCCACAAGGGCCACAGTTCCCCCCACCCCCCGTGCGTAAGCAGGTGTGGTTTTATTTCAGGGAATTCTCCAGTATCATCAATGGTGCCACATTCCACGCCCCGAGCCAGACCTGCCCGCGCTCGGCTGGGCGTGTCCTTCCTACAGCATTCCAAAGATGGAACGTGCTTTACTCGTGTGAGTGTCCCCTTCGAAGCTATTTATATGTCCTGTATATAAATGCACATGTACATGCACACGTCTATGGGCCTCTGTGTGGCTGAGCAGTATATTTTGTAAATACGAGCCCTCGCCCCGACGGCAGAGCGCACCAGCGCTTGTACCTCCCCTGGAGCGCTTCGGGTCGGTGTTGTCTTCAGCGTAGGAATACGTGGTGTCTGTTTCGTGGTCACAGAAAGCTGGGGCCGGTATCTGTCTGTGTTCCCTGAAAAATAATTGCCTTTATTTTCCCATCGCCTCCCCGGACTCACGAGAGAGCAGTTTTATTATAAATATCGCATGGACTTTGTATATGGAGAGAGGAGCATTTCAGATTCCTGAAAAAGAGACATGTCACTGTTATTTTTTGAAAGGGCATCTTTGAATTTTCGGTTTTGTTCCCCTTTGGATATGTATATAAGTAATATTGATGGTGATATAAAAACTTTTGTTATGTGAAAATATTTAAGTCAGAAAACTGTTAAATAATATTACTTTTTTTCAAACTGCTTTTGTGTATTGTATATTTTTTTAAGGGAAAAAAAGCCTTATTTGACTCAGTTTTGTGATACTGGACTTACTGTATATCCTGAGGTTTTCCTTGAATGTTAGCGTCTATACCTGACCGCAGTCAGTGTACTCAGAGTAACTGTAATTTTGCCAGAGTTTAAAGGGTTGCTTATAATGCACTTTCTTTCATAATTTTATATTAAAACATCTTAGAAATGTTGATGAATTTTGGTGAGCAAATATCCCCAAAGTTGCAAGTACTGGAATTTTAAAAAAATTTGTTTTTGTTTACTTATTCTGATTTCAGCATTAAATGTCATCTCAGGACAGCCTGTAAACGGGGTTATGCGTTCCTGATGGTACAGAAAGCATCGCTTGCTCAGCCGCGTGGTGAGCTGCCTGCTACAGCAGGGCCTCGCCCGGTGATCGGGAGCCTGCTTTGATTTTGGTTACAGAAAAAGAAAAAAGTTCTCTCAGTAACCCATGTTGTGAGTTTTCTCAGTTTTTAGCAGCAAACACAAGACACCTTTGTATGGTTTTGATTTGCTCCCTAATTATAAAAGCTGCTTCTTTGCAAAACATTCCTTGAAAAGATGGGGTTTTGTGAAGATGCTCTTTGCTGAGCCTGTGGCGGGCTGCAGGCTGACCTTGTACCTCAGGGTGGACAGACGGCCTTCGGACGGGAGGGTCTACCTCCTCACCGCCAGGAGTGGAGGGTGGATTACTGTATTTTTAGAAATATCTCATCCTAACATACCTGTTTTGGAATAACAATAAATAAAAATGAAGTTAGGAAGTGTGATCAGTTCTTTTTCTTTTAAAATAGTTAATGTAAGAAAGTTTGGCATGAATTCAGGTCAAGTTCAGGTCATTTTTAACGGAACAGAACCTCGATGCTGTTTTCCTGTCCCCTGAAGTTGAGACAGTGAAAGCTGACCCTTACAAAGGTCACGCATCGGGACGTGGCTCAGTGACAGGCACGCCACCGGCAGTAGCTGCATGGGTCATCACTGTCCCCAGCGATTTCCATTCAGGGCCATGTCCGTGACAGACAGTGCCCTGGCTGCTTCGGAACCTTCTGGAAGTTCCCATGTTTAATAGCTTCTGTGCTGAGGTCACAAAGGAACTTCACTGACCCAGAAGGATGGATTCCCTTTCTGTAGATACTGAGCCCCAAAACAGGGTGTGATGTGTGCGGAGGGCCCTCCACTGGGGGGTGGGGGGCACGTGCTCAGGATGGCACTAGATGGAAACAAAATCCTCTTTTATGTGCTCGCCCACACACACCGCTGTCCTGCCCGCATTAGGCAGGTGGGTGCTGAGACGCTGGACAGCGGTGTGAGGGCGACACCAGCCTGCCCCCTGTCCGTTCAGCTCATCAAACTGCCCTTGACCTCTGACCAGGGGCTCCCAAGGGGATGGGGGAAACCTGTTAGAGTGAGGAGTTTCCACTGTTCCTTTTAAAATTTCAGTCCATCCAATTTTAGCGCTGCGTGAGGGGGCACCTCTTCAGGACGGTGGTTCGTACTCCCTGCCCATGGCCGCGTGGGCAGAAACATGGCCCCCCGTGTTCTGGATCTCTAAATTCTCACGTGCACTGGTGTGCAAGAGATGCTCGCCCTCCTGCAGGGCTCACAAAAGCAGCAGCGGGCTCATGTTCTCCACGTGGCTGCCCCTCTTTGCACGGGGACATTCGTAACTCACAAAGAGACAGACCCATTTTTAACAAAATACATTTTGGAAGCAGTGTGTTTTAAAGAAAACGCGTAAGGTATGTAGAAGTGCTTTCTGGTTAGCATCCGAGCTATCTCACACTCTCATGCCTGCTCTTTGCATATATTTTTCCTAGGAGTTTATTTCAAAGTCAGTACTGTGCCCACCACCACCACCACCAAAAACAAAACAAAACAAAAAAAGAGTTAATCCAAGTCTTGACCACTGCTAGTTCATTTATCTTTTTTCTAAAAATCTGTGGTACAAAGTGAGGCGGAAACGAAATACACTTGATACCTCTGCATCTAGACGTCTTCTCTTTTTGTAGCCTGATCTCTATTTATGTTGTAGACGTGTTTGGGAATTCTTAGAATTTCAGAAGTGCCTACACGCAGATTTGGGGCCGCAGAGTCTTTACCTTACCTTACGATCTAGTTGCCTCTTCTGCGTGGTTGAAAAGGTGGGGCCGGCAGACCCTAATGGATTCGAAGCCCCGCGTCTCCCCAGTAAGATACGACACCAAGTTCCTCGGTGAGGTTCCTGAGCCAAGTGGCGTGTGCAGTCACTGCTGACCTGGTCCCAGCTCTCCCTTCCCCAGTCACACACAGGCCCCCGCCATGCACACTCACTCACTCCCACCTCACCCGCCACCCAGGCGTAGAGACTCAGGTCGTCGTCTGTAGGGGTGACCGACAAAAGACGTAAGCGCTAAAACATAAAGACTGAAGTGACAGGAACTAGAGGCAGCCACCGTGAGATTTTGCTAGTTAGCCCTGTCTGTGTGTAATGCTTTGCAACGTGAAGACTTCTGCGTTCAATCAAGGTTGGTAATCTGACACATTCTAAATGACACAGTGATTCGTTCTTGATTCACCACTAAAGAAAAAAATTTCATTTTATTTATTTAAAGATAATTTTTTTTTTAATCTTCAAAACTTGCTTCATGGTCTGTTTATACTTTGGATGATATTTAATCCAATTTTGTACTAGAAGGTGGGGAGTTATGTCAGAAGCCACTGCGTCAAGCTTTGAGAATAATAAAACTAGCTTTTGTATTATTTTCAAGGTCCTGTATATCTCCTTATTTGGGCTTCGGGTGAGCTATAAGCGTTTAAAGGGGGAGATGTCCTCTGCACAGCATTTGCAGCGTGCGTCAGCACACAGCGCTGCCACGTTCGCAGGGGACAGTGTGAGGACATCGTGTTTTCCATCCTGGGAGATGTGTCACTGCTCATTTGTAAGGTATTGAGAGTGACTTGCAATGGAATGGAAATCATCCGTAATATCATTTTATCTGTTCATGTGATGTGTGGGGTAGTGATGGGACTTCTCCCGGGAATATTAGCAGAATATTAGTTCATATTACAATGTACAGTGCTGTCTAATGATTCGTTTTCAAACTTTTAGGAGTTTGAAGATTCTAGAGCCATTATCCTGTAGAAATTACAAATTAAGGATTTCTTTCTTCTTGGTTCACTTTATTTCTATCACAGACTAGGGACCCCATGTGCTTTGGGGCTGAAATAGCTGATGTGTGCAGCCCGATGGCCCTGGGCTTGGCTCAGGTGGCTCTTCCCTTGTCACTCCCGTTCGTCCCCGGCAGGAGTGTCGCTCGGCTTGTTTGCAGACACGGTGGCCGGAGGGGGGCTTATGCTTGTTAATTGCCAGATGCTAACGTTCCCTCTATAGGGGATTGCCTCAACTATTTAAAATGTTTCTCCAGGTGAATTTTTCCAGAAAGCCCGGCTGTCTTACGTGACAGTGTTCGTATTTAAACCGAAGGCACGAGTCTGCCAAGGACCTGGGGCCTGCGAAGCCGAGACACGGGGCAATTTGGGACCACAGGTCAGTGTAGCCCTGACGCCGACCAGTTGTAAAACGTAATTATCTTTCCACAATTTCCCAGGTTCCTCCTCCGGAAGGGGTTTGGGCAGAGACGTGAGTGGGGTGGTGGGCACTGGCTGGGAATCGGGCAGCCCCGGGGGTGGGACCGCCGCTGCCCAGCTCATCCGGCTCCTGTGCTGCTGGGCACACCACCTGCTGGGGTCTGGGGGCCCCATGGAAATGGGCTGGGGTCACCCTGCAGTCGCCCCAGACGGGGGCCTGCCCTTGCTGAGTTTCACAAGGTCAGACAGTTTCTCCTAGCTGCAACTGGGACAGAAAAGAACCCATGGTTGAAAGCAAAACAAAACAGTATTTTCAGTCGATCTTTTTGGATAAGAGAATTCTTTTAACCCAAAGCAAATGAACCAAAATCCCCCAAATTGGTTATTGCTGCCAGTGTCCCTGCCGGATAAAATGTGGCCAAAAGGAACTTCTCGAGGCCCGTGCCGTCCACAGCAGCGGGGTGCTCAGCAGGGCACCAGAACACAGGCGGGTGCCCTTGAAGACGCTCTTTAACGATCACCCGCAGCCTGTCCCCAAGTCAGAATCGATGCCCTCGCGTGACCCCAAAGCACTGGGCCCTGCGAACATGTGACCCATGTGATGGGAACGTGCCTGACGGAACAGACCACCGTGCTGAGACGGGCCATGTGTCCCCATGTCCACTCTGCGTCGGGACCATCGCTTTGTGAGCTCACGTTCTAGAGACGAGAACAACAGGAAGACCGTGCCGATGTCATTAAAAGTTTATTGTTTCATGTCACTACTCAAGGACAGTGTATACTCTCCACGAGACCCGGGGTCCCGGCTCGCGCTGTCGGGGTGACGTCCCGAGTAGAGCTCACAGGGCTGACGTCGGCTCCGGACACGGAGGGCTCGCGTCCAGCGCTCGGAGCTTTGGTTTCCGAAATGTCCTTTTTTGTTCTCACCCTCTCGTCACTGAGGCTCCGTGTTATTATAACAGACATTGTATTAGAGCCACACAACGTTCAGCATTAGGTCAGGGTTAGAGGGGTGCACTCGGCATTACAGGCGCTGCTCCTCGTCTTCAATCTAAGGGACATGCCCGTGGGAGCTCTTTGGAAGGTGACAGGAGACGCTGAACTCAAAAGGCGGAGTCAGTCCGTTAGTGAGGGGAGCACAGGACTGTCAGCGCAGGTAAGAAAGGGGGTCTGCTCCCGAGGACGGCTTCTCTGTCCTCAGGTAGCCGGCAGGCCCGGCCACGTGCCAGGGTCAGGGACAGGGACGGGGGCAAAGGCGGGCCCTAACTCAGCCTAGTCACTCAGCAGGGTCACGTCTAGGAGGCAAGCGGACGGAGGGTTAGTGTTTGCCATGTGCACCGCCATGAGGCGTGCACACCATCAGTCACGCTCAGCTCCTCGCTGTGACCAGCGTGACACGGCGCGGCCACCCAGAAAACTCGCCCAGTCCCGCTCTCTCTGTGCAGGTCCCCGAGCTCCAGCGGCTCTGGGGATGAGGAAATGGGGTGTGTGGAGGCCACTCTGGTTCCCACCGTACTGTCACCTCGTTTCCAGGAAGACCCCTCTTCCGCTGGAGGCCACCGCCCAGCCCTTGGCCTCCTGTCCCCTCTCCGTCAAGCACGAACTCAGCCCGTCAGGGGGTGGGAGCCGTCCACCGGCCCTCTCCGCCCACCATGCCGCTCTGTCCTCAGCTGCCTGCCCGCATTTCACGTACCGAAGCCCCCGCAGGGTGAGCCACTCCCGGCTGCCCGATCCTGTTAGGAAAATGAGGTGCCTTAGGGGTGAGACCAGGGGCAGGAAGAGAAACCAAAAGAAGCGCGCATTGCCACAGCCGCCACCCACACGCGTGCCGTGTCCACAGCTGTGCCGCACGGCAGAGCCCGAGCCCGGGCGCATGGGGGACTAGAGGGACATCGCCGGGGATGAGACCCCAGGACACAATCTTCAGACGTAAAGCAGTGGCCGTTGAGCCACTTTGTGTTTGCGTTTTCTCCACGTAGCTGCTGGCCAGGCATTGCCAGGGGTTTGGGGCGGGGGGTGCCAGGCCCTACTGTGCGCTCAAGTCCACGGCGTTAGGGAGAGGTCATTCTAGAACTAGGGGATTTACAGGACAGGGTTAAATCTTAAGGCAGGGGTAGTGAGAAGCCAAGGACAGGGTTCTGGAACGTTCAGAAGGTGGCCTCAGCGTCTCGCCATGGGCGATCCAGACCGGCCGTCTCTTCCTCCCTGTGGAGAGAACGCAGCGTCGTCAGGTGGGCGCCGAGCCACCCGCACCCCTCCCGAGGGAAGCCTGTTCCCCAACCGCGGTGCAGGGGTCTCTCTCATGGGCTCTGCTGCTGGAAGGGATGCCACGGGGAGCTCAGGCCGGCCCCCGCCAGCTGGAACCTGGCCCCAGGTGGCCGTGACAGGCGCTGCCCGGGGGTGCAAGTCTGCGATAACCTCGCCTTTTTCTGAATTCCCAAGAAATGAGCCTAAGGGCTCCCTTTAAAGTGTGATTTGTTCCTGAAAGGGATCTGCACCCCTGTTCCCAAAGCGAAGGCCTCCTCTGCTGAGACGGACTAGCTCCCGACCTCTCCTTTGCAAGAGGCCACGTGAGCTCCCGTGGCTTTTGTTTCCTACGACGCACATGCAGCTCGCCGAGTGCCCACCGGGAGCATGACGCGTGACGTCGGCGTCTCTGATGGGGGCGGGAACGCCAGCCCAGGGGCGGGACCGGTGCTCAGGCGGCCGGGCAGGGGGCCCAGAGCAGACCCCGGTCCTCCGACGCCCATCTGCCATCTGCGCCTCTGCCTCGGCCAACGCCGCGACCACTTCCACGCCGTCTATCTCAGCGCCAGGCCTGCCCTCGGCGGCTACACTGACGGGGCCTGACTCGCGTCCTGGGGCGAGAACGGGACCTACAGCCACCGTCCCAGACACTCTCGGAAGGGACGTGTTCCAGGTCACGTGTTTGGAAACTCCTGCGAATTCTGGTGCAGCCCCCAAATGACAGGGACAGACGCCGTGTCCTCCACCCAGCTTTACCCGACAGCACTGACTGCAGACCTTGCCCTCCCCACCCACTGTGCACCCTGAGGCGGCAGGAAAGGCGGGGGGCACCCGAAGTCCCACCGTCCTGCTCCCTGCCTCCCGGCCTGCACGCCTTGGTGGGATCCGGGGACCCACTACTCGCCGCAGGTCCCCTCACTCGGCCATGTGACCGGAGCAGGCCAGATTGTGACCTTCCATTGCAGTAAAACCTAATTAAAACATAGTGACTGAAATTTGTTCAGTCTGGCAAGTTGAAGCTTATCCTGAACTGGAGAAGTTGAAAAACTTCTAAACCCCAGCTTAACAGAAAGAACTTCAGGAAAAACCCTGACGGAACAAAGGGGGTTCGTGCACTATGAAGGCGCTGGACGGAATCGGGGCTCTTCCCGTAGTCAGGGCCGTGGTGCCAAGCTCGGACCTCGGGAAGGAACCGGTCACGACGCTCGCAGGACTCGCCAAGGACCGAGTGCAGCCGCCTTTGCTAACCAGAGTCCGCGGGTCACCTGTCAGTTGTCCCTCTCTGTGCCAGGCAGTCACTGCGCTGCAGAGCAGGTGATGCATGACCCCGGACGATGGGGTGCACCTGCATTTCTCAGAGCTTAGGGGAGTCGTTGCCACAGACGCCGGCACTCCGCCCTGGGACCCCTGGCTGCCGGAAGTCCCGGGGGGGGGCCAGAAATGGCCAGGGCATCGCGGCTGTTCGGGGTGGGCGTGCTCCGGGTGGGTTCGGGGCCATGGGCGGAAACACGGCCACTCTGAGCACAGCTCTGGGTCTGGCCCCCACACTCCTGCGGGGGCCGCATCCTCCCCGTCTCGTCGCCACAGCTCACAGT
Source organism: Lyroderma lyra (assembly GCA_004026885.1). NCBI lineage: Eukaryota > Metazoa > Chordata > Mammalia > Chiroptera > Megadermatidae > Lyroderma > Lyroderma lyra. The sequence continues at coordinate 118,040 of PVJL010003655.1, forward strand.
CAGGGCAGTGTGTCTCAGGGGCCTGTCACTTCACGTCTGGGGTGCAGTTCCTTCCTCCCTTGGCTCCTGCTGACACTCACCCGATACAAGACGCATCGGCATCGCCGCTGCTGACCACCCACGCCCCATCCCTGGGCTTTTCCGCAAAAGAGAGCCCTGCTTCCCCTCGCTGGGGGCGGGGGGCAGCACCCCGAGGCCTACACGTGTGCGGGCCACACGCACATGCTCACCGACTCTGCCCGTGCCGCGTGTCCCAACCACTGGACACGCCACACACGTGACTCACTAGCTAAAGATTACGTGACCAAACCATTCCACCGCAGACAGTAAGTTCCTGACGTTTTAATGAGCCAATCAGAGAGCACCTTACACGGCCAGCCGCCTCCCACCAGCGAAGGTTTGGGCTGACCAGCCACTACGCTCTGCTGGTGGAGATGCGTGCACCCTCCCTGGGGTCACCTGGACCTCGTGGGGGGCACGGGTCCTGTCCTCAGCTGCCACATCTCCTGGGGTGACATAATCAAGCCCTGTGCTTCCGATGTGAAATGAAGTTGCCCACTGTGTCCCCAGCGACGGAGAGAGGACGCTCCTGTCCTCGTCAACGACCAAGAAGGCTGAGAGCACAAGGCCCGTGCCAAGCCAGCCTCCCCGCAGCAAACCCGCTGTCCTGTGCCCCACGGGTGCCCATGACCCCCGGACGGCCGCCCATGAGGGCCCCAGGGGTGCCTCGGGACCGCTGTCTGGGGACCAAGCATAGACCGACCCCCCCATCTGCGCAGTCACGGGATGCTACAGGGACGCTAATCTTCCACACAACGAAGGTGAAAACGGAGTCGGGTCCGCCCTGGACAGAGCCGCGGGCAGCCCCGCTTTCTCACTCAGACCCGCCCTGAGTTCTGCCCCTTCCCCCCAAAGCGGCCTCCACCCTTGGGCTCCTGGGGAGGGTCAGCCCTTTCTGACTCTGTCCCCGTCCTGACGGGCGAGCTGTCGTCCCCCGTTGTGGCACCTGTCTTCCTTACTGCGTCTCTGGTTGCGCAGGGGTGACGAGCACCGTGTCAGTCCTGACGGTGGCGGAGTCCGACGTGGGCAGGCACGCCGTCAGGCAGGGGAGCGACGGCCTTGTGCGGGCTGAGCGTGCCCGGGCGACAGCGCCCGCTCCACTGCCGCAAGCGTCCCTGTCCTCAGGGTGACGCATGCTCCCCAGCCTGACGCCCGCGCGGGGCTGCTGCAGGGCGCCGTGCCGCCGCTCTGGGACCCGCCACCTGCCCTCGGCTCACGCCCGAACTCGGCCCTGTGGCCACAGAGCCCACAGCCTCCCGCCGAGGACCCGGCCCCCCCGCCTTCGCTGACCTCCACCAGGGACACGCGACGGGGCCTCCACAGTAAACGTGAGTCACACTGGGTCACTCGCCCTGGAAGCCGGGGACACCCCCGTTCAGAGTCAACGTCAAGCCCTCAGGAGGGTCCCCGTGTCCCTCTGACCCCTACTGGTCCCTCACTGCCACTCACTCTCGCCGCCGCTGCCCCCTGGGACCCAGGGAGGCCTGTTCTGTCCTCCTCCAGCCCGGAGCACTGCCCCACGTGTGGCCAGCGGGTGCCAGCTGCGCAGGGAGCCCCTCCGGCCACCCCCTCCCCCGACAGTGACGGCCTCGGACACACGGGCACACGGCCTCCCCAGCCCCTTCCGGCCTTCACCCCCAGCACTTTTCCTGTTCATTTCCTGTGACCCTGTCACTTTGGTCCCTTCCCCAAAGCCCCCGGGACACCCAGCCTGCAGGACATTCCTCGTGGCCCAGGGGCGGTCAGCTAGCCGGAGAGCTCCTCCATATCCACGGGTGGTGAAGGGGTCGTGAAGGCAGAGGGCCCCCCCGGCCGGGCCCCACGTGTCCAGGTCTTCCTGCTGCAGGGAGGCAGGGACCAGCCCAGCATGTGGGGTCCAGCTCAGGGCGCCCTGAGTTCTGCCCCTTCCCCCCAAAGCGGCCTCCACCCTTGGGCTCCTGGGGAGGGTCCTTGAGGCCGCGGGTCTGGTCATTTCTGAGATCAAAATGCCAACGAGCACCTGGAGGGCGCAGGGTGGGGGCGACGCTGCTGTGAGAACGCCGGCTCTGTCCCCTCTCGGGGAAGCCCAGCCTCCATGTCCTCTGGGCCACTGCGGCTCACGCGGGGGGCGCGTGTGACGATTAGGGGACATTCTGAGATCCCGGGGTTTTAAGCACTGCTAAGCACTGCTGTCACTATCATTAACACAATCAGTTGCCATTTCTGTGAGTAACCTGCAGGCACCTTGTGGCACGGTGTCCTCACCACCTTTTACTGTCACAATTTCTGTCCATATCACCCCACTTCACAGAGCAGGAAAGCAAGACTCAGGGAAGTCACAGGCCAAGGAGACTCAGCCACAAACGTGGGCCTGGTCCCATGTGACTGCAGCATCATACCGTAGGGCACAGGCCTCCCTAGGCGTTCTGGGCATGTCTTGTAGGTCCACCTCCCGCCCTCCTGTCACCTGTCCTGCTTGTTCCTGGGAGGCAAAGGTGCTGCTGCTGGGCCAGGGCCTACAGCCACACCCTGGGCCGCACTGTGGCCTCGTGTCTCCCGCTGTCCTCCAGCTCCCCAGGAAGGTGGTGGAGAGGCCCCGGCCTCCCTGCCGCCTCCCCCCGCCCCACCCCCCACCCCGGGCTGGCTACCTTACCAGTTTGAAGATTCTCGAAAGCGCGCCCTGGGCGTCGCGGGCCCTGAGCCCCTTGTGCGCGGATTTGTAGTCGGAGGCTCGGCCCCCGTAGCCGAATCCCGGCTTCTGGCCCTCGGCGCCCTGCAGGAGAAGGCAGGACAGCGGCTCAGGCTGCAGCCCACGCCCGGGGCCCCGCCCAGTGGCTCTGCGCCTGCTCCGCAAACGGCCTGTCCCCTCCCTCAGCTGCTCCGGTCGTGTGGTCTGCAGGAGGAGAAACGGTCCCCAAACACGGTGAGTGCCGCTGCCCACGGGGCTCTGGAGGGGGGTACGGCAGTGACACGGTTGCGGAAACGTAATACTGTGCCCCTGGTTTATTTTCTAATACGCTGCAGTTTCACCGGAAGTTCCACTGTGACCACCAGGGAGGACAGGAGCCCCTCCGGCCGCGGGGACACGGCGGTCAGCACTCGGTGCAGGGCGTTCCGGCCTTCGGGGGGCTCCCTGCCCCATGACCGAGCGCCCCTCGGGGGCGGGGTCTGAGGTTCACTTTGTTTCGGCCACAACCACTGGGGGACTCTGCCCAGCCCTCTGCAAAGAATTCTAGCAAATGAAACGAAGCCGCCCCCTGATGTGGACCCCGGAACGCTGCCCTACAGCCTTTGTGACTTCATCCATGGGGTTTAGGGCTGCAGGGAACTGGGGAGCCTCTAATCCACTCTTCTGTGTTAGAGCTGTTGGAGTTCTAGAAGGTTCTGTGTTACTCCAGGTCACCTCTTGCATTCTGGGACCAGGGCCATCTGTCCCGGGCCCCCACCCCACCAGCTATGTCCATGGCTTCCTGCTCACTCTGCCTGGCGTGGGGACAGGAGTGGGTGGCAGGGACGGTCTGAGCCCACACACTAGCAGGATGCCAGCACTCCCTTGAGCTCCGGGGGTGTCCACGGGCCACTGCTGCACAAGGGCACATGGAGGGACGGGTGACAGAGGTACGCCCAAGACCAACGCAAGCGACATGGCGGACGCTAACTCGCTCTGCCCTGCTCCATTGCTTTTCTCCAAAAACAGAGATTCTGAGAAAACTGAATTCAAGGACTGGTTTTCAGATTGATCATTTCCTGAGCCTTCCTCCTTTCAAATTCTGGTCACGCACCTTTGGACAACCTAGAATTTACAGAGAACCCGCGACATTGTTTAGAGGAAGGACGTGGGGACCTCGGGACTCCAAACGGGAGGCAGCCCTGCGGCTCCAGCGAAGGACAGACAGGCCCAGGGTGGACAGCAGAGCGGCTTGCTTTGGGAAGAGGAGGAAAATCTAACACACGTTAGTGGGGCGCAAGTGGAGACGTGGAGCAGTAACACCCAGGTCTTCCGGTTCCGGCCAGGTTCGCCCGGCAGCAGGAGGCCCGTCCTTGTCCCCTCCCACACCAGCACAGGCGGTGGGGACGCTGCAGGAAGCCCAGCGTCCTTGCCTGGAAAGCGAAGAGGCAGGTCAGGCAGTTACTAGAGTGGTTTCGGGGCCCAAACGGGCTTCCTTCTTCAGCCTCAGCTGGGTCTCCTGCTGGTGCAGAAAGTCAGCTCGCTTGGCTGTGCGTGCCAGCCCGCACCCGTTTCCTACGTCACTGTCACCTCCCTGCGAGGCCCTCAGGTCAGGAAAAAGCGCAGATGCACCTGTTTGACATGTTCCAGCAGTGACATCAATTCAGGATTCAGTGCCACAAGGCGCCGGAGCCAGCCAGGGCTTTAGGGAGCCTTCCTCGCCCTCCCCCTGCCCACCCCCGGCTTTCCTTCCTCTCCCTCTCTGTCTCTCTGTCTCTCTGTCTCTCTCTGTCTCTGTCTCTCTCTGTCTCTGTCTCTCTCTCTGTCTCTGTCTGTCTCTCTCTCTCTGTCTCTCTCTGTCTCTGTCTCTCTGTCTCTCTCTCTCTGTCTCTCTCTCTGTCTCTGTCTCTGTCTCTCTGTCTCTCTCTCTCTGTCTCTCTCTCTCTCTGTCTCTCTCTGTCTCTCTCCCCCCCCCCACTCTCTTTTAAATTCACTCATTCACCGACAAGACGCTCCTTAGTTGAGTGTCTAGTGTCTGCAGGCCATTCACTAAAGAAGAAAGATCCTGGTCCCCAAGGGTGACACTATTCCTGGCCGATGGCTTAGCGGTTATCTTCCCCTTCACTCTGAAATCACACTTGGAATGCAGTAGGAACGCGTCCACTAGTCGCCGGTGACAGAGGCCTGCAGGTTTGGTTGGAATAGACCAGTGAGCACTTCACACTGGCTCAGATGCCCGACTGCACCGCTATCCGGAAAGCGAACAGCCCAGCCCATTGGCTTCTTCATGGGGACCGTGTTCTCAGAGCTGGGAAGGCTCCCTCCTCAGCTTCCCCTGGACAGCGAGGTCCCCGAGCTGCAGTGATTAGTACAGCACAGAGCCACCCCGAATCCCCGGGTGACTCGGGTCGTCGCCAAGTAACTGACCCGAGCACCCGCTGCCCTCCGGGCCAGCATCGTGTCCCCACCACAGGGAGCCCCCACCTGGGGTGGGCTGGCATGAGGATGGGTCAGCCAGCCGCAGGCCCGCGGGTGAGGAGGAAAGCACGCGGCCCCTCCCTGGGGGTCCCCTCCCTGGGGGTCCCCTCGGCCCGGGCTGCCTGTGGCCGCAGGACGCTGGACGGGAGGGCCAGCCCCCGGGAGGCGGGGGAGGCAGGGAAGCTGTGGGCCAGCCAGCGGCCGGGGGAGGAAGGTGGCGTTAGCGGCGCGGACAGCGGCGCGCGTGCGCGTTGGCACCTACCCAGCTAAATCTGCTCAGGGACAGTCCTCGCCCCTGGATAAGGAAGAGAAAGAAACAATGACAGTGTGATCAGTGCAGGAAAAAAGTTCTTGTGACAAAGAAGAAACAGTCAAAACAGTGTGTGCTGAGGGGGTGGAGGGGTTTTGTTACTCCAGCCCTTCCCAAGGGGGTGGCCGTGGCCACCTGGAGCCTCTGGGGGGACTTCAGAGCAGGGTTGAGGGGGAGAGCACTCAGGGACCATCAGCACCGCCCGTGCGGCCCCTCGGCCGGGCTGCTCGGCTTCCACGTGGTCAATCGGGAGGAAGCAGGGAGCCATGAGTCCGCCTCCGTCTTTGGTACGTTTGGGAGACGCGCGAATAACGGGAGGAGGAAATCCAGACGAGCGGACGCCTCACCTTTCCTTGCGATGGCGGGGGTGTGCGAGGAGTCACCTGCAAAGACACGGGAGGCGGTGAGCTGCGGTGGGGGTGCCCTCCGGCAGGGTGCGGGCAGCCCTGACCTCCTCGGGAGGGTGCCCCCCACCATCTCTCCTCTCCCAAGCCTGTGGCCGGCGTGGGAGCCGCACTCACAATGTTCTTGAAGAAGTGCACGACGGGGTTCTCGTCCTGGGCCCGGCCGTGCTGGGACTTGGGGGGCAGGGAGCCGTAGTGGGTGGTTCTCGCCGGGTGGTGTGTGTCCTGTAAGGTGGGGGGGGGGCAGAGGGCCTCAGCACAGGCCGCACCCCGTCCTGGGACGCTGCCCCTTCCCCCCAGTGGCATCCGGCTCTCAGAATCAGGCCTTGTGCTGGGAAGCCACTCAGGTGCCACCAGACACGCCTGCGGGGGCGCAGGGGACCCGGGCTGATCCTGGTCCTGAGAGGGCACAGTGCTGGGGGGTCCCGTCACTGCATGTGTCTGGCTCCCCAAGGCCACACACAGGTGACAGAGGGGACGTGAGGCTGCCCGATGTGACTCCATCTAGACGGGGGGTGGGCGGGCAAAGCATCGCGAGCAAACAGGTGCATCACGCACAGCAGCTGGGGGCGCGCGCGTCGCGGGGACGAGCCTCTGCGCAAAACCACAGGTCAGGTCAGTGGCACCGAGTCTGCCGGATTTGGGACGACCACGTCCACAAGGACTGCTTGGGGGTGTGCCCACGGCCCATTCAAATCAATGGAACCAGAACCTTCTAGGTCAGTAATGGCGCCTGGAAGACGGCAAATGGAGAGCACCCGTGAGCGGTGGTCACGCGAAAACGGCCTCGGGGGGCAGGGCGGGGAGTGCTGTCCTGCAGCCCCTGTGCGTCCCTCCTTGGCCGGCCCCCAACTGCAGGTGCCACCAGCAGGTGACATGCAGGGCACCAGGGGGTGAAAAACACGAAGAGGCGGAGTCAATCCGTGTCGGTGGCCTTCGTGGCCAGGCAGCCGGGATAATGGCCCCGGGGTCATCCTCCCCGCTGTGTCACCGCTGCTCCCACAGGGACGGGAGCGGATTAAAGCGGGAGCCGCCATGGGGAGGGCGCAGGGGCTGCTTGCGGGCCAGCCGGCCGGGCGCCACCGTGTCCTCGGCGCCACATGCGTGCTTCAGGGGACGCCTGGGCGTCCTGGAGTCCGGCACGTTCGTCGGCCTTGGTTCCGTGGGCGTGTGTCCAGCGGGCCGTGGTCATGGGGGCAGGTGGTGGCCCCATACTTGTCCTCGTTCACGCTGTGACCACCCCCAGTGCTCCCCCTGCCTCACGCCCTCTGCCACCTGCTGTCACCCTGTGTCCTTCCTTGACTCCTCTCCGCGCGGCTGGCACCTCTGGTGGGTTTTCTCTCGCGTCATTCCTGCCCCACTGAGGACAGCGACCCCCCACGGCTGATTTGCCTGGTGACGTCGTTTGTAAGGTGACCGTCCTAATGGCCTGAAAGAATTAGTACAAGGCGCTCTTCCCTGCTGTCCAGGAACCGCTTTCCGGTGTGCCATGGCATCGTGTGGGCAAAGTAACAAATGTCCCAAACTTTACACGACGTTTTGAAAGGAATGAATGTTAGTCATGTCGTGCCATGCAGGTCTCATGTCGTTAAGATGTACGTAAGTTGTGAAATACGACGTAGACAGCAATACGCTTCACGTGTGAACTACGCACGGCTGCTTCGAGGGGTGAGAAAAACGGTCTATGTTTGTGATGTTTACAATGGGTATGTCAGCCGCCAGTCTTCGGAGAGAAAAGGACTGTAAAGCATTTAAGGAGCACATGACGTGCCTGGGCTGCGTTTCGGCTGCTGAAGCCACGAAATCAGATCAGAACTGTTGGTGGCAAAGGCGATGGTGGGTCTCTCCATGGCACTCCGCACGGATCTAAGCAGGAAATGAGCCTGTCTGTTAAGCTAACATGGGGACTACGCGGAGCACCGTCAGTACAGAGACTAACACCCTGTCACAGGACCACGCGATTGTTTTGCTGTGCGTGCACGGGCCAGTGACTGACTTGCACCTGACCTTTCCTTTTATAAACTGCACAGACAATCGGATGTAGTCACAGAGTTACAACTAGCTGTTCTGTTATATAATAGCTGTAATGGTTTCTTACTTATACTGACAATAAACAGTTAAAGAAGGAAAAAATTAAAAACACTACCAGATATAATAGCATCGAAGAAACAGAATATTGGGTATAAATCTAACGAAACATGTATAGAACCTTTATGCTAAAAATGCTGGAGGAAGAAATCAGTTAATAAATGGAGAGACATAGTTTTTAGGGATTAGAAGACTCAACATAGTGAAGATGTCAGATCCACGCAAATTCACTGACAGATTAAATGCAGTTTATCCGTGCGGGTACGATCAACTGAGTTTTGACAAAGGCACAAAGACATAGGCTGACCAGACGTCCCGTCTGAGATGGGACAGTGCCGTTGTTTTCTGTCCCGTTGGAAACAGGACGTCTGGTCAGCCTGTATGACAAGTCAATGGAGAAAGGACAGTTTTCTCAACAAGTGGTTCTGGAACAACTCAACACGGACCACACATCTCCGCCTACAACGCGAAACTGTAACGTGTCAGGAGGAGACAATGGAAATGTACACGACGTGAGGGGAGGCCTCGAGCGCGTCGATGTGACACCAAAATGTGACCTATCAACGGAGAAACGAGGAAGTTGGATTTGATCAGAATTTAAACTGTTTTCAAAAAGACACTGTAAGAGAAAGGAAAGAGGAGCCGCAGAATGAGAGACTGTTTGCCCGTCACATATGTGTGGAAGGACTTGAGAGCAGAGCACGTACAGAACCTCGGAGCTGGACGGTTCAAAACCAGGAGCCCAGTGAGACACGGGCAGGCCCCTAGAGTAAACGCTTCCTCAGAGCGGGGGCAGGAGGCCAGGAAGCCCAGGAGGAAGCGCTGCGCGCCGCTGGCCATCGGGAGATGCACACGGGTGCGCTCGGCCCCCCCGCTGCAGGGACTGACTTGTCCCCATGTGACCCAGCGAGCCGCCGCCTCCCTTTCTATGGTAGAAGAGAAGTCAGAGATTTGGGGAGGCAGCTTTTATAATGGACACCTTGGCCATTTTCGGGGGACAAGTAATTTGCATCTTAAATGAAACGGCCTGTCCGCGGACACTCACAGCCATCCACACGGCGGGTCACTGCTTGGCAATAGAGGGACAAGCTCTGATGCAACGACTCGGCATCTTCGCGCATTACCTGAGTGACAGGAGGCCTTCAGTGGACATTTCTCACGGTGCGATCTCATTTATGTGACTTTCTCCAAGGACGAGGCCACAGGGAGGCGACCAGAGCGGTGGTGGCAGGGGGTAGGGAAGGGAAGGGCGTGGTGTGACGGCAGAGCCAGCGGGAGAGGGAGGGGAGCATCCTCGTGGGGAGGGCCGCTACAGGAAACTACACACGTGTTAGAACCCCCGGACCTGTGTCCCCCACAACGAGCCGAGCTGGCTGTTAATGTACAAAATAAGACTAGAAGGCCCGTTCTCGCGGCCTGCCTGTGCTTGAGTGGGCAGTGACTTCCTGACCAGCTTCCTGACTCGAGACCCTGCAGAGGTGAGCCTGCTCCCCGCCAAGCGCGTGCCTGTCACCTGCATCTCGGACACCGAGGCCCGTGTGACGGGCGCGGGCCCCCTTGGGAGCTTCTGTGTCCTCCTGCGTGAAATGATGGGGCAGAAACAGACTCGCGGAGCGACTGCTCGGCTCCACGAGGTTCCCAGGCCCGGCGGAGCCACAGCCAAGGAAAGACAGGCAGCTGTGCCCTGTGGTCAGCACCGCCGGGCGTGCCCCGGCTCGGGCCTGGGCTTCCGTCGGCAAAGAGGGAGGAAAGCTGATCCTCGCACCCGGGACCTGGGGCGAGGCCCTCGCAGTGGTGGGCGGGGCTGCCACTCGGAGCCAGCCTTACCGGTGAGATAGAAATGATGTAAAAGCTACCATTTCAACCATTTCTGAGTGCGTCAAGCACGTCGCCTGGTGGTGCGGCTGTCACCGCCGGCCACCTCCAGGACTTTCTCAGCTGCCCGAAGGCCACTCTGTCCTCACTGAACTCGGTGCCTGTGCCCCGCCCCCGCCACCTACTTCCTGTGTCTGCTGGCTCCCCCAGGGACCTCTCTTGAGGGGTCACCCAGGCTGCGTCCTTCCTCACTGGCTGCTGTCGCTCACTCAGCCAGCCCCCGGGTCCCACCGTGCCGGAACAAGCGTCCGAGCGTCCCTCCTTGTCAGGGCTGGGTGGCCCCCCACGTCCTGCTCCCCGCCCGCCCGTTTTCAGACAAGGGCTGCTGTGCTGAGCGGCCCGGTCCGGCCCAGCCCCTGCTGACCTGCCCCGATGCGGCAGAGGGGTGCCCGGACCCCCACTCTCCTCCCCTCAGCAGCCTGAGCAGAACTCTGCACCGATGCCGGCGTCCGTGGGGACTCTGCTGCCACCTGGAGGGCCACTGAGCCGATGGCCACTTCATGGTCACAGCAGGACCCACCTGTGTCCAGGCGGGGCAGGAGCCCCGGGCGGGCCCTGTTCGCCGCATGTTACGTTTTATGGGGAGAGGTGGCTGTCATTTCCCCATGGCTCCCTGGGAGGGGACAGACGGGACAAAGGCAGGCGTGGGGAAGATGGGGGACGGGGTGGGGCTGCTGGCCTTGGGGGCTGGGGCCAGTCCGGTGGGAGGGCATGGCGGGCGCCCTGCCGCAGCCCTCGGCCTGGGGACAGTCACTGCACTGGGGCGCCTCCCTTGGGTCCCTCCACCAGCTCCACGGGCTGGCTGCTTCAGGAATGTCTGTGACCCACAAGGTCCCTTCCAGAGGCCACTGAGCTCCAGGCTGGACTTTGGGGCCTAGTTCGTTTTAAAGACACGACGAAGCACTTTTTACCTGTGTTCACTGAGGTTTAAAGAGAAAAAGCCAGACTTGTGGACACTGCAGTTATTTGCCACGATGGCTGTCTCCCTGTCACGTCTGTCCTGTTCCAAGCACCTCATTCACCCGGTGATAAAAGGCAAAGGGGGACCTGGGAGGTGGGTCACAAGCTAAGACGAGAACTGGGGCGGCAGGAGGGCAGGGCCGCCGCCCGCCCCGTGAGCCGTGGGGGCCGGGAAAGGGGCCCGGACGCTGGATTCCCTCCCCCACGGCCAAGGTCCCCCCAGCCCCCGGCCCGGGCTGAGGCCGCCCCAGCGCGTGGAGCTCAATGTTTGGGGCGAGCAAAACTGGGAAGAAATCGTCCGATTCTGTAGCACTGAGAGCTTTGGGAAGGGACACACACCCTTACGGGCAGAAGCCCCACGGGGCGGGATAGTTACAGGCAATCCTGCCCCAAGGAGCACCGCGTTTGCGCGCGCCGAGCTCGGGTTTGGACCGGCGCCGGGCCCGGAGACCGCGCGGGCGCCCGAGGGACGCGGCCTCGGCGTGTGTAAGCGGGTCCAGACCGCGCCCGCCGGCCGGCGTCATGTCGCCCGTGGGCAGCAGGGGGCGCGCGCGCGCTGGGTTCGCGGCCGGCGGCGACGGCAGGCTGGGCGGGGCTGGAGCTCGCGGGGGCGGGGCCCTTCCCTGGGCGCGGACGGCGGCCGAGACGGTCCCTGCGCGCGCACCGGCGTGGGTGGGGTCGCTCCTCGGACCCGAGTGGCTGCTTTATGAAAACGGGGCGGGGCAGCGGCTCGTCCGCGGCGTTCACGCGGCCGTCGGATGTCTCGGGAGAAAATGCAGGGCCCCGGGGGCGTCTGGGCGGGCAGGTCAGCGAATGGCGTCACGATGAAGCCCTGTCCCCGCTGCGCTCACCGCTCCGGCTCCGGGCCCGGTGGCAGCTGCGCGCCCCTGTGGACCGGCCCCCCTCTCGCTGCCCCGCCTGGTTTGCTGGCTTGTCCCTCCTGCCTGGATGACGTTGGGTGAGTGCAAGGAGGAGCCACTAAGTCATCAGACCCGGGAGCACAGACGACACCCCTGGGGGTGCCCCGTGCAGCCAGGGAGCACCGAGCTGTGCTCTCCTGGGCTCCACACCTGGATGGACAGAGCCTGGACGGACAGACTGCCCTGCCGCGGATGGTCTATGCAGGCTCCAAAGCCACGTCCACACTCTGCCCCGGACCACAAAGCCTGTTCTCCTGAAACGCGATGCCTTGAGGCCCCGTGCAGTGCTGCAACATGCTTTAAATGCCATTAAGTGTGTCCGGCTCCCTCCAGGTCACCTGCATCGACAGAAAGGACGTTCCCACCCTCACTGTTACTCTCTTTCCGTGTGCACGTTTTGGGGGGGCTGGTCCTGCAAATGCGTCGTGCCTGTTCTCAGACTGTGGTTGGCGTGTGTAGCCCCCCCCCCCCAATGGAAACAGGACCCAGCTCTCTGTGCAGCTGCCCTTTCATGAGCTTGGCATCAGGCATTGTCACAGTGGTCACCCATGCTGCTGTCCCTCACATCACCTTTCTGACCCCCAACTGGCCACTGGCCTGGGGTCTGGTAGCACAGAACCCTCCAAGGTGCCCCCTATGTCCCACCAGCACGGTCGTCGGACTTCGGCAAACTCCTAGTCCCGTGGGAGAGACCTGAGGCCCCGGGGACCACGTGCGGGATGCCGTGCCCTGTGACGGGGTCCCCAGGGCCATTTCAGGGTGACACACTACGAACATGTCTCTCTATCTGTCTCAAACACGTCCCGATGGTAACATCCACTGGCTAAAAGCAGTGGAAGCTCTCATATTGGCTCTTTCCTAACCAAGTTCTAAGAACGCGCACTTGTCCGTCTGTCCCCCGAAGGACGCAGTGCTACAAGGAGTGGGCAAGAGTGACTCCAGTGGCTTTGAGGACACGTGGTGTGTGTGCTACCACTTCAGCCTCTGCTCCTGGACCCGATGTGGCTCAGCACGTCCTCTCACAGACACGGAGGCTGACACTCGAAGGGGCCCTGGGACGTGCTCTCGGGGTCTCCCGCCCTTCGGTCCAGGGCCCGGTCCTTCAGGCTGCTCTGCCAGGCAGGGTTCTTGGGGACCCCGTGGGGGTGACAGGCTGATTCCAAAACTAACACTCAGCAGCTGGTAAAATGGACAGACGCACGGCAGCCGCAGAGGCGCGGCAGCAGGACGGAGGCTTAAACGCTGGGTCCGTCGCCATCACGTCTCCCGAAGTCTGTGGACTTGGGGACGTGCGGCCGGAAGGTACGATGAGCCAGAGGCGCGCGTGTGCGTCAGGAAGCAGCAGGCGGACGTGCTGCTCGGCGTCGGGGTGGGGGTGGGGGCTGGCGGTTCCTGCTCTCGGCTGGGAAATTCCTTCCCGTTTCAGGGCAACACTGCTGGGCCGGCGGGTCTGTTAGTGACCGAGGGTTTCACTTCCGTCACCGTCTCGCAGGGCGCACGCCTTTGTCATTTCAAGTCCGGGCCGGGCAGCTCCCGCTTTCCATGGGCAAGTTGCACCTGGACACTGGGCGGCGGCCCAGTTTGTTCACGGGACTGAGGGCGACCTGCCGGCCAGCCGGAAGTGGCTCTGTGCGTCCGAGTGCTGGTGACGCCCCGCACGCCCTCTCCGACCCGCGTTCTTTGTGCCTGAGCCCCGCGACGCGCAGTCCCCCGAGGAGCGCGCGTGCGTCTGTCACTTGCCCCGCGCTGCCGTCACGCTGCAGCGATGTCCTCCCGCCGACGTGTCCCCCGAAGCACTTCCTGAGGGGGGTCGTGGCACGCACAGCTGCCCCCTTCGGTCAAATGAGCCCCCCGCCTTGCTGGTCACCCCTTTTCCACGATAAAGCTGGTGGGAGGGGAGCAGCTGGCCTCCCTCTGCCCGGCGCGTCTGAGCCACTGGCGGGAAGGGCTCATTGGTGACACCGGTGTGCCCCGGCGACGAGCCCAGCCGCAGGCTGCGTGCCGGCACAATTCACGCGATGGAGCACGCGCTCCGAAGGCCACACGTCTGGGCACGAAGTGCAAGCTGTCTTGAGCTGCGACGCCGTCCCCCTGTGGGGCGACCCTGACCGGGGGCTTCAAGGTTGCTGCGGACGGGGCCAGTGGCGACGTCCAGGCCGCGGGTTTGCTGCCCGCACGCCGACGCTCCGGCCAGGCCGAGGGGTCGCTGGACACCGCCGTCCCCCGCTGCTCGCCGGTCCGCGCTCGTCAGGCTGCCGCGCCGTTTCTGGCCGCAGAGCTGCGAGGGCGCCCCGGGGGCAGGGCCGCGTCCCCCCGGCTACGCCAGGGCATCTGGTTCGCCGTCTGGACGGAGCTCTGTGCCGTCGGGAGGACACGTGCCGTTCGCCGTGTTCTCGCCCTTCGCGGGTTTCAAAATGTCCCTTAACCAGAGCCGGGGGCGTTTCCTCCTGGGGAGAGAGCCGTGCGACCTCACGGCCGGGCCGGCTCCCCGTTGCCGCTGGGGACACGCAGGGGCGAAGCTCTGACTCAGGTGGGACTTGGCGGTGACCCGGTGGCTGCTCGGACACTGGGAAATGGCAGTGCTGGCGGGGGGGGGGGGGGGGGGGGGGGGGGGGGGGGGGGGGGGGGGGGGGGGGGGGGGGGGGGGGGGGGGGGGGGGGGGGGGGGGGGGGGGGGGGCGCGTGCGTGCGGTGTTGCTCTGGGCGTCCTGCTCGGGGGGTCTGTCCCTTCGCCCCGTGATTACAGGCACCAGTTCCCAAGTTCAAGGGCTGCTGCTGTTAGAGGTGGTGAGCTGCCGGCAGCCAGGGGATGCTGCCGTGTGGCCGCGGTGGGAGCACGTCTGCCTGTCCTCGCTGACACTCCACTGACATGAGGCGACGGCGCCCTGTGTCCTCGGGAGGACAGCCTCACCTCGAGCCGGGGCGATGCCACAGCAGTGTCAGAGAGGCCTCACCTGAGCGCACACACGCGTGAGGAGCCAGTTGTCACAGCCCCGGGCCTCCGCACGTCACGTCACCACTGTGGTGCCTGCCTTTTCCTGACCTGGGGCTGTGGGCAGGGGACGCGCTGCTGGCCCTGCCTCCTCCCAGCAGGGGGAGGGGTGGCCGGGCGGCGAGGAGAGGCTGCCCAACTGGGGAGAACGTCGTCGAGGTGGGGACAGTCTCAGCCCTGCGGCCCCCATCAGCAGCCTGCGCCCTAGGGATCCAAGTGCCACTGCGCCGCGGCCTCTGTGGGCCAGAGGTCCGAAGGCCGTCTCGTGTCCGGGCGGACTCCGTGGGCGCTCGGCCCCAGGTGGCTGCCAGCACTGCCCCCCACCCGGGGACCCTAACACATCTGGGGCCACACAGGCAGGAGGGACACTTAGAGGGAACCGGCACGGGTGGCTTGATGGAGACGGAGACTGCAGGTGTCCCCTCGCTGCTCGGGGTCCGTCTCCGGGGACCCAGCCAGGGGGTGCGACCTGCGCTGCCCCCTCCTCCACGCTGCTCCGGGGCGGGTGGGCCGGGCTGCCCAGGCCTAGTGACACGGACTTGTGACACAGAGCTGCAGGGCGATGCCCGGCCCCGGAGACCGAGGAGGAAAGGACTGGCCTGTTGTCCCATGGGGGTCGCCCCTCATTTCTCCTGTGGAATTCCTGCGGTTCCGCCGTCAGGTATTTCTAGCGTCCACTCGTGCCCCTGTCCCCACCTTCCACAGTCGCGTGGCAGCCCCGGGAGCACCCGGCCCCACGTGGGCGCGCTGGGACCCGAGCTCGGGCGCCTGGGCCGGGGGACTCCCGGGCTGACTCAGCTCTGGAAGAACCGTCAGCAGCACCGGCGCCGGTTTCTCCTCTCTGTCCCCTCTCGTTTCCTGGCAGGTGGTCCCTCCCCCCCTCTGGTGTATTTGCAGAGGAAGAGAGAGACGGAAAAATGTTCTGGAAGGTCGGGGGACAGATGTCAGCGTGCCATGGCCCATGGACACCTTCCGGGCTCCCACCCTCGGGGGCGGCCGCACGCAGCCCTGGCTCCCGGCGCCCCGAGCCAGCTGGGGGGCTGGTGGCCTCGGCCGCGTGTGCACGTGACAACGCGAGCGCGCAGGCTGGGCCTCGCAGGCCTTGGCCGTGGGGGTGCTGTTAGAGCTGCCCTCCGGGGCGCGGGAGGGAACCTGCGAAGCAGCAAAGGCCCCTTCTGGGCGGGAGAGCGGGGCGGGGCTGCTCCTCCCCCGGCCAGGTGGCAGCCCAAGCCGGGCGGGGCGCCCCCCTAGAGCAGGACCCCCTCGGCCTGCCCCTCCGCGTGGGGGCTCGGCCTTTGGTCCCCACACGTCCGCATCTCTTGTCACGGAGCGGAGTGCCCGGAACCGAGACCCGGGGACAGCGCGATGGCCCACTGCTGCGGCGCAGGGGTGAGGACGGCCGTGCGGGACAGAAAAGCGAAGGTTCCGGTGTGTCGGCATCCCTGGCCGCGGCCCGGCCGTTCACCCGCCGCCCCCCACTCCGGGGGTTCTGGCCCGCGGCCCCTCCGCGGGGCTCTGCTCTCCGGTGGCATCGTGTCCCCAGGGAGGACAGGACAGGGCAGGGGCGCCCAGCGGGTTCAGGGTGACGGCCGCGTGCGGGGTTGGACGCCCGCGCTTTGTCCCCACCCCCGCTCTGCCGGCCCGCGGGGTGCAGCAGGACGAAAGGGCGCCGGGCGCCTCCCGGGGGTGCACTCGGGGCTGCGGCCCGGCTTCATCCCAACCCGGGGAGCCGCCAGGGCCACGCGGCTGCACGTGGTTCCGGGCAGCGCGGACTCCGGTGCCGGTCCGGCCAGCCCCGCGGGGATGCCGGCTCGCGCCCGCAGGGGCTTCGTGGACGGGTCCTTCCCGAGACGCCACGGCGCCGGCAGCCCCCCTGCTGTCAGGCCTGCTGCCCTCGGGGGCTCTGGGCTCCCCTCCGCCGCACCAGCCCCCGCCCCCGGGACTGGCTAACGGGGAGCTGCGGGCACCCCTTCATCTCTCACGGACCCTCCTCCACCACGAGGGACGGCCCCCCGAGATGAGCGTCTGGGGGGGCGCTTCCCACGCGGGGGTCCCGCTTCCGGCCACTGACGCCCCCCCCACGGGGGCTCTTGTCAGCGCCCCCCGCTTCCTGCCCAGCAGTGTGTTCCCCCTGGTGTACGTCCCCAGGTTACAAAAGCCGGGTGGCCAGCTGCAGCACCTGCTGTCATCTGTGTCCTCAGTGACAACAGCGTGTGTGCTGGCTGCCCCCGATGCGTAAGCGTCCTCCGGGTCACCTGTCCCTAGCCCCCTGCCATCCACGGCGGCCCCCACGGCCCCAGCGCTCTGGGCAGCGGTCACCACCAGACCTGGGGGTGGGGGGCTGAGGACATGGCTCGCCTCCAGCTAAAGGGACCTCAGCCGAGCTCAGGTGACTGCCCAAGGGCGCGCGTCGCGTCGGCGTGTCATTCAACTAAGACTCGGTGCTCCGCGTCCGTCTGGCGCTGCTTTTCATGGACGCTGCGAGCACAGGCGGGTCGGTGCGCGGCCACAGGCCACCTCTCGGCCACTGCTGCCACTGCCCCGCGCTGCCCCGCGGAAGGGCCTTCGGGCAGCTCCCCCCTGGGGGCTCGTCGCTGCCTGGGCACATGTGGGGCCCGTGGGGGCTCCACGCCCCGTCCAGGACGGCCTCTGCCTCTCGCGTCGGCCTCGGCTGGCCTTCCCTGGGAGCTGCCCGACGGGCTTTGCGACCTGCTGTGCCCCCGGAGAGGGGTGCGCCGCGGAGGCCGCCTGCTGGGGGGCCGGCGGAGGGGCCGGGGGAGGTGGGCACGCGGCTTACCTTGTACATGTTGCAGAGCCCGGGCTGGCTGCGGGCATGCGAGCGCAGAGGGCTCCTGCCCTGCGTGAGCCAGGGTACCTGCCAGGGGACACAGAGTGGCCGTTTGAGTCCGTGCGGGCACCGCGGCGGGGCCCCAAGTCTTCCAGCAATGTCCCGTCCTGAGCGGCCTGGCCGGGCCCCGGGCGGCGGGCGGGAGACGGACAGACGATGGACGGCGAGAGGCGCCGGGAGGGGGGACGTGGGAAGGCGAAGACGGCGACTCCGGCGACTCCGGGGCCGGCGGACGCCGGGGGAGGAACAGGAGGGAGGGTTTCGGGGGCCCCTTGCTTTCGGGGGCCCCTTGCTTCCAGAGCCTGCTCTGGGGCCTGCGCCAACGGGCGGCCACGTGTGCTTGCAGGGGTGGCCCCAGACGCGTCTGCCGGTCACACCCGCGGGAGGGCCTCCTGGGCCGCTCGGTCAGCCGCGTCCAGCCGCCTCGCCGGGTGTCAGCTGTTCTCTGTGGCGTCCGTGATGGATTCAGGGGGGAGTCAGGCCGCTCTGTCCCTGCTGGGCCGTTCGGGGTTCCGGGGAGCTTTCCGGGGTTCCGGGGAGCGTCGGCGGGCTCGGGATCGCTCTGCTGACCACGTGGGCCTCCGCGTCCTCACGGACACCTGCGTCCTCGGTGGTGGCCTCAAGGAGCCTGGGACGTGGAGGACTCGGTCTGAGCTGTGCACTGGCCTTAGCGCGCTGGGAGGCACCTTCCCGAACTCGTCTCGGTGGCTGGTTTGGTGGCTGCCGCCTCCGTCCACTGGGACAGCGGGGGGACGGGCAGGGCCAGGGGTGGGGGCTCGGGAGATGGGGGTGGGGTGGTGAGAGCAGAGGGGAGCCTTGCGGTGTCCAGAGGGAAACATCGACGTAACAGGTGTCGAGGCCCGTGCTGGCCGGGGCAGGAGGGTGTTCAGAGGCCAGGCCACCCGCTGGGTCCCGGCGAGAACGGCGCAGTCCTGGGCGGAAGCCCGCCGCTGGCCACTGGCCGCTGGCCGCTGTTCCTCCGTGTAGGGCCGAGGGCCTTGTCGCCCAGGAGGGGCGTCTCGCTGGGCGGCTGTCGGGCGGCGCTGGCCATGGGCTAAGTGCCCCCGTCACACGGGACGTCCCGGCGCACTGACCCGCCCACAGCAGCGCCCGGGACAGGGGGGGCGGCGTTCGCCCCGCCTGCGTGAGCGGCAGCTGTGCTCCGAGGGGGCAGGGGCCTCTGCCGGGTCCTCTTTGTCAGGCCCACGTGTCCTCCTTCCCCGGCTCCTAGGAAGCAGGCTGACTTCAGAGCATGTGGACATCGTGGGGGTCTCTAAGCTAACGTGGGGCTCCGGGCTTCGATGGCAGAGGTGTGTGGTTCCGGGGGGCCACGCCGGTCCCCTGGTGACCCCAGGTGAGGTGTGTGGTTCCGGGGGGCCACGCCGGTCCCCTGGTGACCCCCAGGTGAGGTGTGTGGTTCCGGGGGGCCACGCCGGTCCCCTGGTGACCCCCAGGTGAGGTGTGCGGTTCCGGGGGGCCACGCCGGTCCCCTGGTGACCCCAGGTGAGGTGTGCGGTTCCGGGGGGCCACGCCGGTCCCCTGGTGACCCCAGGTGAGGTGTGTGGTTCCGGGGGGCCACGCCGGTCCCCTGGTGACCCCAGGTGAGGTGTGTGGTTCCGGGGGGCCACGCCGGTCCCCTGGTGACCCCCAGGTGAGCCATTTGTCCCTCGCGTGACCGATTCCCTCAGCGTCGGGCTGAGCTCTGCACCAGCCCCTCAGGATCGCCTGCGCCGGGGGGCTGTGGTCAGTGACGAGGGAACGGGAGGCTGTGACACGGGCGCGGGCTTCCCGGGAGCCGGGCCAGCACGTGGGCCGCCGGCAGGACGCGGGTGCAGGCAGGACGGCAAGCCCGCGCTGATGCTTTCCCTCTGGGTTCTCGGCGGCCTGAGCTCACGCCCTCCCCACGTCCGTCGGAGGAGCCCGCCCTCCTGTCCCTCCAGGTCCCCCGCGGTGTCCTTCACAGCCCCCCGGGGGGCACAGGAGGGGCTGGGGCTTCTGCGTGCTGGTCACTCAGGGACCGTGGAGGGCACCTGTCCCGATACACAGCAGGACGGTGTCGCTTAGTGCCCACGGCGCCGGCATCAGCAGGACGGTGCTCTGTGAGGCATCAGGCAGAACTACAACGCCCGTGACAACGGGACGTCCCCCTGGCAGCGCAGAGAAAGGAACAAGCACGTCTGTGCGAGCCCCGTGGGCACCAGGGCGGCCGCTCGGCCCCCGTCAGCCAGAGGCAGGGTCTGGAGGCCACGGCACGGCCAGTCGCACTCGGGGGGAGGGACACCAAAAAGGACAACTTCAAAAAACCACACGCAGTTAGTGCTCCGTCCTCGGTCTGTCACGATGTTTAATGCACAAAAGGGGGAAGTGGATACAGAGCAAACTGGAACGTAATTGCGAGGAGGCACGACGTGACGCGTCGCCCACGGAGGACGCAGCAAAACCCCCGCCGGCACAGGGACACACCGGCATGCACCTCCCACCCGTGTGAGTGACAGCGCACAGCTGCAGGTGTGGGGACAGCAGGAGGCCACGGGGACGAGCTGGCAGCTGGGCCACGGAAGCCGCTGACCCGTAACCGATCGGGGAAACCTCAGAACGCTGTGTTTGGTGCGAAAACAAATGCGCCCCCCGTCACATTTGGCTTTTTTCTAGAAAGATCTGTGGCCACAACTCTGGGCAAACGGGTACGCAGAGTGGCTCGCGCTGAGATCCCGTTTGGGCCCTTGTGCGGGCTGGGCCCCCTGCCGCCTGCTGGCCCCGTGAGGGGACGGCCCTGCCGAGCCGTGACCGTGGTGTCACCCTGCCGCCTCCAAACGCTGCTCCTGCCGGGTTCCTGAGGCCACCCACGGGCACAGCCGGGACGGCACGGACCACGGCTCCCGTCCCTGCAGAGCTAAGCTGTCTGACGTGACATTACAGTCAGGAGCCAGAACACTGTGACTGAGTGACAGGACAGGCTGTGCCCCAGGGGCGCGCTGGCAGCCACGCTCTTTCCCCCACGCAGTCCGCGGCAGAGGCACGGGGTGGGGGGCAGCGGACACTGAGGACGGGCCTGGTGGTGGCTGGACGGGAGAGGGGCTGGGGACGACGAGGTGAGACCGTCAGGGCGGGACGCAGCTTTGCAAACCTCCGTGGAAGCACACGGGATGGGCCCCGCCCGCCCTCTCGCTGGACACTGTCCGGCGTGACGCCTGCGTCCAGCTTAGCGTCCAGCACAGCACTTGGGGTAACGGGGGGGCTGAGGCTGGCAGTGCAGGGGTGGGCGGTGGCACGGCCACCTTGCAGAGCCGCCCCTTCCAAACGGACCGCGCGCACGTGACCTTCCTCCTGGCAGCCTCGGGGCGGGCGCAGGGCCCAGGCGGACACCACGGCCCCCCTGTCTGCGCCTCCCACGAGGGAGCGTGCCCCCCTGAATGCGCCTTTCATCTGGGACTCTGGAGAGACTGTGCCTCCTCAGGAATCTGTGATGCTCTCTCCTCGAATGTCAACTCCCGGGCGCACAGGGAGTGGGCGCCGGCGCATTCCGGGGCGCGGGGGCGGGCGCTCCCACCCCTCCCCGCCAAGCAGCCGCATCCTGGGGCCGCCGGGAAGAACTGCATTCCCCACAGACCCGCGGGCTCCGGCCAGCGCCCGGGTCCCCTCGCCGTGACCTTAGGGGTGGGAACCGAAGGCTCTCACGGCCAGGACCCTTCTGGGGCCTTCTGGCTGCCTCGTTTCCAACCTTCGCTCCGAGGAGCCCCGCGGCACGTAAGACGAGGGCTGCCCCGAGCCCCGCACAGCGCAAAGCGGACACGAAACCGAAGCCAGACGGAGCCCCCGAGCGGCCGCACCCGACGACGCACAGGCGCGTGGCAGGCCCAGCCCGCCCCTCCGGGGTGGGGACAGACAGCCCGGAGCTGCACGGTCCGCAGGGGAGCTAAGGGGCCGCCGTGCGCCAGGCCGCCAAGTCCGACTCCCGGGGCATCGGGGGGCATGGCGGACCGGTTCACAGCCTTCCCTCAGTGCACAGAAGCGAGCCCCCCGACACTCCCAGCCCCGAACTGTGGTGAGCAACACTGTGCGCGCGTGTGTGTGCGCGCGTGTGTGCGCGCGTGTGTGCGCGCGTGTGTGCGCGCGTGTGCGCGCGTGTGTGCGCGCGTGTGTGCGCGCGCATGTGTGTGCGCGTGTGTGTGTGCGCGCGCGTGTGTGTGTGCGCATGTGTGTGTGCGCGTGTGTGTGTGTGTGCACACGCCCGCGGGAACGTCCGCATGGCCCTGGCCCTGGGTGGCCACACTGCTGGGCTACTGCTGACCCAGTCTCCCCTTCGGAAAGGCCACAGCACCTGAGGCCTGAAGCAGTAAAGGCTGTAAGACGAGCAAAGGAAGGGGACACCACGCAGGCAGACGTGCGTCTATCGGAGGAGCCACAGGCACTGACACGAATGCCGTCAGATGTCACTGTCACTTAGCCGCGGCCACGGGGGCGGGGCGGGGGGGGCTGCTTATCACGCGCGCCCACAGCTGTTTCGAACCCGGTTCTCCTGCGGCTGCGCTGCCGCAGAGCCTCTGAGGGTTCAGCGCGGCGACGCCGTGAGCTTAGGGACGCGCAGCGCGACAGCAGCCGTGACCGGGCAGCGGACCTCTGGGGTCTGAGCTGTGCCTGGAGAAGCAGCCCAGGTGCACTCGGCGTCGGGGAGGGGGCAGGCGCCCCGAGTGAGCGGAGGTGGCTGCCGACGCCGGCGCGGAGGGACGGCCACACACACGTAACACAGAGCAGGGGCTGTTCACCAGGCACGCCCTGCGTCCCCACGGGGCGTGTCACCCCAGAGTGCCTGCGTGCTCAAGCGCGACCAGTGCCCGAAGCCCCCACGCCCTGTGACACCCGCACAAGCGGCAAAACAGACACGGCTGTGATGTCCCAGGTTCAGTGCCAACCACCGCGGGGGCCGCAGTCCGGGAGGAAAGCAAAGTGCAGGAACTCCCTAAGCGCGGGCGCCGGGGCCCCTCGGACGCGTGCTACCGGGAGGAGGAGCCCTGCCCTCCCGTGGCTGGACAGCCCCCCCCCCCACCCCAAAGCCCTGCGGAAGCAGCCGGAAGAGAAGCTGCCTGCGAGGTGGCTTGCAGGCCCGCCGACAAGCCGGGGTCCCGTCAAACACCTGTGCACGTCACCCCACTGCCCGGCACCGGGGAGCCACGTGACACGCCCCTCGGGGGCCCCAGCGGACCGTCCCCGGGCAGCCCCAGCGGGCGCGGCCGGAAACGGACCCACGGGAGCCGCGCGTCCTTTTGCTACGTTTTATGCACAGAACATTGAAGCAGCAGAACTTCACGGATTTGACATTCAAATTCGGGGAGTCACAAAAGAACACGCTCTGGATGGGCAGGCGCACCGCTGACCCCCGGCCCCCGCCCCCCGGCAGCTCAGCCCAGGGACAGTGTTGCTCTGGGCGACTTTCAATCCCCACATTGTCCCAAAGTCCTCAATCGCGTGATTGTTGCAAAGCCTGGCGAAGCTGCCGGCGGGGTCCGGGAGGGACAGACAGGCAGAGCCCGGGGCTGGAGCCCAGAGCAGGGGCGGCCCCCGGCGTCCGCCGGACCTCCTCGCCCCACCCCAGATCGCCCTGCGCCCCCGAGCCACATCCTGACGGCAGCCCCCCGGGAGGAGGACCAGGGCGAGCGAGGGGGGGGCGATGGAAGCACCCCGAGCCCGCGGGCGAGGACACTGGGCCGGACCGCGAGGGCCACTCCGCGTCCCCGCTGCGCTGAGCTCACCTGCCGGCTGTCCTGCTGCACCTGAACTACCGTGCGCTCTACGCCTCAGAGCTCACCTTGCCTGAGCCCCGCTTGGGCACACCCCTGTCACCTCCAAAGAAGCGCCCCAGGGAGTCGAGGATGCCCACGTCCCTGTGCCGGGGGAGGAAGGCGCGGGCGTGGTCCACGGCGCTGGCCGACGCCAGGTACTTGGAGCCGTGCCGTTGGGAGGGTCTCTTCTGTGACGCCATGGCGGGCAGCCCCTCGGGAGCGGCCGCGCTGTCCTCCTGGATGGTCTGGAGCTCGTCCGACTCCGAGGGCCTGTCTTTGAAGGTGTTGTCCTGCCTCCCCGGGGCATCTCGGGAGAAGAGGCGGACCAAGTGGGGGCGGCCCCCGGGGTCAGCTGGGCTGGCGTCCGGCCAGGCATTCTTCGGGTCCGCTGTGCGCTTGGAGTCTGTCACCGCCGTGTCCTGCGAGGGGCGCCCATTGTCCCGGGCCACATCTGCCTCCCCTGCAAACAACAGTGAGACGTGAATGCGCTGTGCAGAGCGGCGCAGGACAATGCCCCTTTCTTCCAGGCCGGTCACCTGGTCCCCACAAAACCCACAGGCCGCGCCACCGCCCCGGGGGACGAGACAGCCCAGGCTGCCCAGGGCGCGGCCGGCCTGCTCTGAGCGTCGGGCTGCGCTGTCCCCGAGGCCCCGGGACCGCAGACAGGGCACCCGGGGCCGCCTGGCGGAGCGGCCTGCACGAAGCACCGTGCCCCGTGTCCCCCGGGCAGTGTCAGGGCACCCAGGATGGCAGCACCTCTGCTGACGGTTGTCACCTGAGCGGCCACGGGGGCAAGGCCCAGGGCGTGGGGCGCGCCGACCTGACAGAAGCTGCTTCTGGTGTTTTTGGCAACCGGAGCCCCCCAGAGCCGACCGCACAGGCGGCCCACGCAGCACCCGCCCCTCTGGGAGCCGCCCGGCGGGCCCTTGGGATGCCACACGGCACTGTCACTGCTGCCCACAGGAGACGGCAGCGTTTCTCTCAGGAGCGGCAGCACACGCTTCTGCTCACACGCCA